>JAVJAQ010006018.1:0-12390 GCA_032362365.1 Zygogramma bicolorata | reverse complement strand
TTATTTTTGAGTTTATAAAAGATTCTGATGATTGCCAATTTGTTTATGCTGATTTTAAAGAAATATTGAAAAAGAAAGGGAAAATTGTACCAGAACTGAAAACAATAAAAAATAGGTCGAGAGATAAGTATACAGGAGAAGAGCTCTTAATAGTAACGAAAAAAGAAGGTAAGACTTATTTTCTTCTCATGGAAAGTTCAATTGACATACTGGATGAAAGGTTCTCTAGAAGGAAAAAATCACCTCAGGAACGAGAAATTTTAGGTAAAGCTGCTGAAATTATAAGAAGGGATATGAGAGCTGAGATATTTAAAAATAAATAGTATCCTGCAAGTGATTGTTTTCTTGATAATTTAGATGATCATATTCCAGAGTCGTTATTGTAATTTTTGGAATTGATTGTACTACCAACTGCCGTTGGGCAAATGAATTTAAACGCATATCTACAGCCGCACATGTGATTATGAGTGTGGTTCGTCCAAGATCTTTTAAATCTATGCTTCAGTTGGATTTAGAAGTGACCCTGCATAGAAAATTTGAGTCTAGGGATGTGATATATCTATTATATTCCTTGGGACTCTGTTGCTCTCACTACGAAGTCAAATTGCATCGAAATTGAAGATGATGCTTTTATTCAAATCGTTTACGATATTGCTGATTTTAACACAAATACGTTGAATGGAAAAAACACATTTCATTACTCAGGTAGTATTATTATAGTAACACCAAATGGTTTTATTCTTTCTAGGGAACCTATTGAACGTTTGGATAAAATACCTTCAGAGGCTGAAATTGTGGCCAAAGGACATGTTAATTTACAAATTTATAATACAATAAAAAAAATATGAACTCTAGAATATTAAAATAAAAGAGTGTACTGAAGTTCTCAGTTTAGAACCATCTTATGCAACTGAATTGAATTATTTTTGGTTGTTTTTAAAGTATGCTTATGAAAGTTCTAAAGTAAATGGTTGGAATGGATACATGGATAAAATTACTGACAGTAAAACTGAATATCAAGTTTCCAAAGTAGTTTTTGCTCTTTTTATGAATGCACCACCAAGGGACTACCATACGCTTTATACAGCAGCTATAGAAGCAATAAAAACAACAGTTTTATAACATGAAAACTTGAATTCTAACGTTTGAACAACCCCTATATATTTAAATGATTGAGATAATTTATTCTGGGTCTTTGGAGAAAGGAAGATTGGAACGAGAGTTAGATTCAAATCTACCATATGACATTAAAATAATTGCCCGTCTTGGTGGATTCCATACTGTTATGTCCTACATGGGATGTATCGGATATATTATGGCAGGAAGTGGTTTGAAAGAACTTTCATGCGGAATATATGCCGAAAAATCAGTGGATCATATTTTAACAGGACATGCTTATTCAAGAGCTGAAAGAGCTCATACTCTTGTGTGAGAAGCTTTGGCCTCATTAAATTTTGCAGATCTGGAAAAAACCGACTTTAGCATGTCAAATTATAAAAAAAATTAAACAGCTCTCAACATTTATAACGATTGCTCTGATCCTGATATGCTTCTACAAAATCAATCATTTAATGAAATTGTAGATAAATTTGAAGATAGAATAAAAGTTCTTGATAATAGAAATAATTAAACTTTACAGCTTTGGATAATGTACTTCATAATGAGATCTGTTTTGAACGATTTTTTGGATGCTGAGCGAACTGGAGATTGGAATCTTCATTTAAAAAGTATAGAATTAATGATTCCATTCTTTCATGTATCAGGACATTTTCCATATGCTGAATCAGCTACTATATATTTACAAGACATGAAAGATCTAAAAACAACAATGGATCCGTCTGATTATGAAAATTTTACTACAAAAGGATATTGGACAGTGAGACGTAAAGATAAATATTGGTCAGGAAATTTCACAGATCAAACAATCGAACAAACACTTATGAAATTATTAAGTGTTGAAGGAGGCCCATTTAAGCGTGGTGCTACTGATAGTGTCGTATTTCAGTGGATTCAAGTAGCCATTACTACCCAGGATCTTCTGGAAAGACTTTTGTAATACTGTGGAATTTCTTCTAAGAAATCAGATCAACACAAAGATTCAACGGATACAAGACAAAAACTGGACGCAGCAGCATTAACAAAACTAAAATCTTATTTTGAAACTCACAATCCATTTTCGCACAATGAGATCGTTTCTATAGCCACAAATGTGGTTGCAGACGATCGAATAAATGTCTTAGAAGCATTTCAAAAAGGTGTTGATATTATGAGTGACATTTATAAATCTAAAGGCAATTTTCGGAATCTACATTTAAAGAAGGTAAATGAAATATTAACACTGCAACATATGATAGGTATAATAACTGTGAAATATGATGTTATTCCTTTTGAGCCCAACCTAATTTTTCAAAGAATATGTTTGATGAAAGCAACTCCTGAAGAGTTTAAACTTTTATTTGAATACGAACTGTCCCTTATCCTCAAACATTATTCGATGAATGCGGGTTTCGCAAAAATAATAAATCAGATTTACACCTATTTTGAAGAAATAACTGAAAATTTGCATGACACGGGAAAGTTTGGATACGTTATTGATGGAGGTATGCTGCTGCATCGAACGAAATGAAAAACTGGACAAATGTTAAGTGAAATTATGGATCATTACCTTAAAACTTTGAAGAACACGTACGGTCAATGTATATGCGTCGTTTTCGATGGATACAATACTCCATCAATTAAAGCATGGGGAAGAAACCGACGAAAGAAAAATTATTTTTGTGCAGAATACAGTTTTGATTATAGTTCAAAGCTTCAAGTGGCGCAGGAAAAATTTCTGTCAAATTCTTAAAATAAAGCGAGATTTATAGAGTTATTTAAAGCAAGATTTATAGAGTTATTTAAAGCAAGATTGATAGAAAATAATATATTTTGCGCTCAGTCTGAAGGAGATGCAGATCGATTGATTGTTGGCACAGCAATGACCAATCCGTTTCCAGATAAAAAAATGGTTGTGGTTCCCCAAGACATTGATGTTCTTCTTATACTTACATCTTTAACGTCACTGCTTCCTGATAATCAAGTTTTTTACTTTATGAAACCAGTTAGCAGTAGCCTTACAGTCTCAGAAAAAGCATATTCGACTAACAGCTTAATTAATAAACTGCCAAATTGTATAAAGCATTTATTATTCCTCCATGCATATTCTGGTTGTGACAGAACCAGTGCCATTTGGGGCAGGGGCAAACTAGTTTTTTTTTGAAATATTCGAAAATTTAGAAAAACTACATTCTATGGTGGATGCTTTTAAACAACGAAACGCTGACTTAAATAAACTTATTGAAGTCGGAATAATATGTACTTAGGCATTATACAGAGCTTCAGATGATAAAAACAGTAATAATTTAACCTTGAGATACACAATTTTTGAATTGATTTTTGAAAAAATTAATGAAGCTAAGAAGCCACGTAAAAAAATTTTTACAATCGATGCTAGTGAAATAACTTCTAACTCGACAACAGATGTCATTCCACAAAAAGAGCAAAAAAAAAAGAAAAAAAAAAGGTAAAACCTGTCGATCTTGCAACTTCACCCCCGACAGCTGATGCTCTAGGAGAGCATCATTAAAAGGGGGTATTAGCAAGTCCAGGAATGGTTACATCCAAATAATTCATTAAAACCATAAGACTATGGTTGGAGCAATATTAAAGGCATTTTGTATCCAATTAAAATGAACCAACCAGCCGCACCTGAAAATTTTTCAAATATATTTCCCCCCCCCCCCCCCGGAACCAATTCTCAGAGAAAGTGAAGATGAAATTTATAATGAAGATTTCTTTGCAGGAAATGAATCAATGTTACATTTTGACTCACATGTATAAAATAAACAAATTCTATATATATATATATTATATAATAAAGAGCAAGTTAATTAAAAACGTGACTGTGTTATTATTTCGAACCTTACTTTTCCTAAATTTCCTCTAAATGTGAAATAATAAAATATATATATATATATATATATATATATATATATATATATATATAATATGTATATGTATATAATAATAATTTTATTTGCACGTAAATTACACAATATTATATGTTACAAATATATAAATGGATATAGATAAAGAGTAAAGTAAAATGTATTAAAATCTAGTACTTATATCACAGTTAGTGGAAGTAATTGGCATCAATAATGATATAACAATTGATAATAATGTAACTAATCAATATAAAAATATATGTAAGTAAAGATGGAGTAAAAATATAAAATTTATATCATAGTTCGTATAATGTATATGGCATCAATAATAAAATAATATGTTTTGCAAACAAATAGGTGCCCACAAAGTCATAGATTGTCTGTGGTGACTATATCGTGCATTTCCTATTACATAATACCAACAAAT
Organism: Zygogramma bicolorata; assembly: GCA_032362365.1. Taxonomy (NCBI): domain Eukaryota; kingdom Metazoa; phylum Arthropoda; class Insecta; order Coleoptera; family Chrysomelidae; genus Zygogramma; species Zygogramma bicolorata. The sequence goes on along the minus strand of JAVJAQ010006018.1, from coordinate 7,977 downwards.
TGAGTTTCCTGTTATAATTACCACAATAACCATTCTTCATTTCATTTCCTATTTCAAATTAATTATTACATTCAATCAACCTATGTATTTCCGATCTATTTGAGTTCAGTAAGTATTTTTTTAGATTTTTAACAAACTTGTTAAATATTATTATAGTTTTTATTTTATGAGGCAGAAATTTAAAGAACCTTGGAGCCAAATGGGTATAACAGCGTTGACCGATAGACTTTGAGGCAAATGGTGTTCTAAAATGATCCATCTTCCTTCTCGTTCCGTAGGTATATTCCAGTTTGAAAAATGTTGAAAAGTTGATTAAATGTTTGAATGCAAAGCAGGTTGCTTCGAAAAAATAATGTTGTCGAATATCAAATACCTTGGATTCGTAATATAAAGTTTCAGAAGAGTATCGATTTGGTTTTTTCAGCATAATCTTGAGGAATGTTCTCTGAAGCACTTGGGGGGTGGGCTGGCGGAGGATCAACAAGGGACTAGAAAAAGCTGATTAAAGAATTCAGATTCAAAAATTTTAAGAAAAGTTTAAAAGTGATTTCAAACTATGATCGAAACAAGATTTAAGCCACGAGAACGTCTTCATCGTACAGAAGAGTTGCAGTCAAGAAATCTCTACTAGTCGACCAGTCCACCAGGAACCGGCATTTCCACACTGGTACTCCAAGACTCCTGTACATTCGATTAAAAGGTATTTCACAACGAACAAAACCAAATGCTTTCCATTTGAGGATTGAAACCTCACTTAAGTCTGCAGTTCCACAAAATTCACATCATAAGTGAAGCCAACCCTTTCTTGAACATTTATCTGAACTTTTCCGCGTATACAAAAACTGTTCCTCAATTCACAAAAAGACAATCTCATAAGATAATTTATATTGTGATTTTCCATTTAGTTGAAAATAGAAATTAAATTCTAACCAAAACAATATATTCTTCACTTTCCAAATCAAATTGGAGAGACATGAAGTTGGTGTAATAAAGAGAAGAAGAATATTGTTGGCATCCAGGCCAAATATCTGAATAGAGTCTACTGATATAGACGGAGTAAGGTAGTTAACGCAGGGTAGGTGATTTAAGTAAAAAATAAGTGTAAACTCACAGATTTAATTCCATACTCTATTGAATAAACAACAAAATATTTGTGTGAAGTCATATATCCATTTACATTGAATTCGACAGTTCCATTGGGATATTTTATGACATCAAGAAAGTTCCCTGAACCCTCTCTGATATGAGTGTTCTACATGTTCGACAGACCGACTGCGCTAGATAAAAAAAAGTAAGTAACAACAGAAAAAGAAGGTTAGTAGCCAGGGCAAATTCTGAAAACTTCATTATATTCCGTCCAATCAATTGAGGATCAATTCAAAATCCAAATAAAATTTCAGAAAAAAAATTAAAACACGGTGTATAATAATATGTATATATATATATATATATATATTTATGAACACACACCTGAGTAACGTGTGTTTCTTCATCATAGTCCTCAAAATTATTTCCTGACAAAGAAAGATATTATTTTTTGTGAAAAAGATCAAAAACAAATACTTATACATGAATCGAAACCAGAATGGGACTTATTATTGATTATATATGTTCTGACTGGAGCATCACAAATGAATGCATTTATTCTAATTTTCATATTTTTATAAAGAACGCCAGATTCGAGCAATTCTGTCAAGTCTGCAATAAACAGTTCCAATAGTTCATAACTCAAATTTGGCTTGGCATTGCCATGATAGACAGTGGCGCACTCCGAAAAAATTTATGGGGGGGGGCTTACCGAAGGTCTCTGGGCCAACCAGCGGAAAACTTTTTTGAAATTCCTTAGAACAATCGGTATTTCAAGGCATTACTTCAGGTTTTGAGTAGGGACCATAGGAATGAATGATAAAACCCAGCATATGAAATAAAATTTTAGGATTCATTTTGAAAAAATCTTTCGACATCAGCCCTCTCACAAAACAAAATTGAGTCTTCTTTGGGACTTCTTTAATATGGATAATACACTGTCTGTGTCAACTGGAATTTCCCTGTGGATATTAAGATTGGCTAAGCCATTTATCCTACTCTCAGACATTGTGTTTCTCAGGTATGTCTTGATTCTCCGAAGAGTGGAAAAAGAGCGCTCCGCTGTGCTGGTCGATACAGGTATTGTGATGAAAATCTTAAGTAGGATATGAATATTGGAAAGATTGTTTCATCACAAATATTCAGAAAATCAATTGCATCAATTGTTGGAGAAAAGCTTGCCAAACTTCCATTTCTGCCATCAACACGTTTGAGTTGTTGTTTTCCAAATTTTCTTCATAAACTTCGATCAACTTCAAAAACGCCTCTTTCATCTCTTTACTCTTTTCTTTATTCTCTAGATTAGTATGGAGCAAGCAGTGAAACCCTTTCAAAATGTTCTTGTGCTTTGGGAGACGTTCCTCGAAGCAAGAAATAAAACTTTCAATTTAGGGGATGAATACGTTGATTCTATAAAATTGTTCTGTGCTTTCGGCTGGGACATTGCTTCTGTGTGTCTGCCTCCCAACAATCCTTGGGACACTAATTGTAGATTCATTCAATTCTGCAATTTTTTGTGCCTCTTGAAACAAGACTGAAAACTCTTCGTCAACTTTTTCTCTTAGTGACTTCAGACTCTGAAGTACATAATCAGCATAGTTCAAAGCAGCCCAGAGGTCCGCATCACTTGACTGTAGCTTTTGACACAGTATCAAAGTGTAGCTGAGAAGCTTTTCAGCTGACACTAGAGCTACAATATACTCTAACTGAAAAATAGCTGTCAACAGGACATCGGCCCCTGAAGATGTGTCCTTGTCAGTCCAACACTTGATTTCTTCTAAGGATGGAATGATAGGTTTGTACAACTCCTTCATGACGAGGACAGCATCATGCCTTTGAACCCATCTGGTTCGGCATAGCTGTTTGAGTTTTTGTTTCTTGGTTTTTGGTGCTAGGGTTTCAATTTTTTCCTGGAGAACATTCTGCCTTTTTGGTGTGTTGAAAAAAGACCATACTTTTTCAGTAGTTCCAAAACAATTTCTGATAGATCCGACCTCTGCAGCATTTGTTATGGCTAAGTTGAGGCTGTGTGACGCGCAGTGTACATATACTGCCTTCGGGCAACGTTTCTGCACCACAGCCTGAGCACCTTTGACCTTTCCGCTCATGGATGATGCGCCATCATATCCTTGTCCTCTCAAGTACCTCGCCAGTCGTTGACTCTAGAGGCACAAACTGCAAAAACTTTTCATTGATCTTATAAACATTCTTCGTGTTATGAGAGACATACCTCACAGACAATGAAAACTGTTCTTGAGTTGACACGTATGTAGTCTCATCAGCTAACACACTAAAAGAAGTAGCATCTTCAACATCTTTGACTATATGACTTTTTATTACTTTGTCACAAGCATCAATGATTTGGTTCTGGATTTTCCAGCTTATATAAGTGGCATTTTTACCACATGACTTGAAATGGTCTCTTGATTTTTCATCGCCTACTTCAATACGCATTCACAATAGGGCTCTGAAATTCTCCTCATTATCATCTGGCATTGCGTCTAAGTTGAAGTCTCCATAGTCTCGGTGGCCTCGAAGAGCTATTCCCTGTCGTCTTTGCCTACATCTAAAGATCTGTCCATGGGACTCATCTTCCCTTCCACTACTGCTTTCAAATTGTTCAAATCGATCATGGCATGTTTGTGATATTGTAAATGAGAATGTGACTCGAATTTTTCAATAGCCTTTCTCCAATTTTGGAATCCTTCTTGGACAAGCTGGCCTGTCTTCTGGGATGATCTCATACCCACTTCAGTTGGAGCAAAGAGTACGCAATAAGTGCAGTAAGCCCGGTTTTCTATCTCAGAGTATGACAACCACTTATACTTCTGCAACCAGGAATACAAAAACTTCCTCTACTGCCTTCCATGAGTCGTCGCTGGAAACTTGTAGTTGGAAAATGAGTCCACAAGTTTTCCAAAACATGCAACTTCTCTGTGCCTGATAGCCACTTATTTTTGTACAAAGAAATGTCCATTTTACTGCTGCAATCTACGTTGACATTGTCCGGTGTATGGCTGGAGCTTGAGGCTGAAGTACCAGGTTCATCAAGAGAAGGACTAGTCAATTTCTTCCGATCAGGCTCTCCAATCTAAAAAAATTATTAACCGCCGTTAATGTGAGAAACAGAAAACTTACAACTTGATTTTTTCTCTCATAACTGGATTACACACAAAATTAAGTAAATGTGTTCAAAATAATGCTGAATTCAATATTTACTTTCAATTCAACTATTAACTTTAATTTTGTACTGTTAACTGTCATTGCTCAATTGCTGTACACTTCAAATAGTTAGACAATTCCTTCCCTGTTTATTTTAATAAATCCTTTACCAATCCACCGACTGTAATAAACCGAGGCCACCGTATGAATTGTTTTATGTGCTATGTTGCTTTCCTCTATTTTCGAGATTAACCCAAAATAATTTGAACAAATTAATATTAATAGACATATCCACCAACATATTACTTTATGTTTGCCACAGTGTAAACTATTTTCAATTTTTATTTTGATGTTATGTTTTATTGTCATTTTAGTTTTCAGGTACCGTAATTAATCTCCTTTTAATCCATGCCTTCCCGCTCAACAGTGTGTGAGTCAACATAAGATGAGCCGGTTGTGTCGTGTTTCTTTGGCCTGTCCTTCCCGTCTGTTTGGTGTTGTTTCTCTTCCTTGTTTTTTGGCGTGGGGTCCGGGGGTTTGGGGGGTGTGGTTTTGGGCTCGGGGGGGGGGGGCCCGGGGGCGCGTTTCGCGGGCGCCAGGAGCGGAACTCTGTAAGCACAAAATCAAAGCGAAGCGATAGCGATTTGTTCAGACTGTGACCGATTATTTTGTATTGAAATATACGGGCGTGGAGGGGATTTGTGAACAACTCTCCTTACTAATAGCCACAAATATCTCTTTGACGATTTATTTTTCACAATCGGAAGTCATCGTGTGAGACGAGAGTACTTCGGGATCTCTATGATTGCGAGAGCGATTTTGATGTCTCCAAAAAGCGATAGTATCTTTCTCTTTCTAACATGTGAAACCGAGCAAAATAGTACACCCTGAAATACTTCTTCTTCATTACCACAGATGTAGGTACGACGTTCTGGGAATTTCATAATAATTGTTCCAAACTTTGAAACTTGAGATTGGCCTGATTGGCACATGATGATGGTGCTACAAGTTTTTTGTGGGTATTGTACTACGTATCTAATAAATAGGCATAATCTCTTCATTAGTAGTTTATTTCTGTTACTGAGTGAAGGAAGAGTGTTATCAACTTATTGTACCTAAATTATATAAATTGAGATATGGATCAGAGAAAAAGAATGAAAACAAATGCCGCTCACTGGGCACTCCTTGTCGATTTTGTAGAGGAGCACCCAGAGATGGTAACTCATCTTTTGTGTGGGTTGATGCAAGAGAAAATTATAGGAAGCTGTGGGACGAAGTTACAAAGCGACTCAATGATTTGGGACAAGGTACAAAAACCAGTGATAAATGGATAGAGGTAGGTAATTTATAATATTTGCGGATAATGATACCTACTCAGAGAAAAATTGCTGATTCTAATATTGACTCTTTTTAGGCTTTCACGTAATGGAAAAGCAAAGTAAAAGGACAGGCACAAGACATAACTTGTGGAATGAAAAAAACAGGAGGAGGAGGACCCCTGCCAGCCTTAACCCCTGTGGAGGAAAGGTTGATGGCAATTGTTGGGTGGAAGTGTGTGACTGGAGATGAGACGCCAGAACTTGGATTGGTGAGTATTACAAAATTCTGCATGAGTTTGAAGTTTTGTTAATATATTCCGCTTGTTATATCCTCTCACGATTGCGCCCAGAAGACAACTTTGTACAGTGCCATTGTGCACCGGACTGACTTTTTCTACTAGTGAATTCCTATTTCAAGTGAAGATTATGTTATCTTGATCCAAATGCCAGTATTGACAACTGTGTGCCAGCTGCGATGTTGATCTCAGCTTGCACAATACCAAATACATTTCTCACTTCAACATAGCATGTCTTTTTTTACAGGGATCAATTATTGTCATGGACTCCAATATACCAGTGGAGGAAATCACAGTGGTGGATAATGTGGTTGCCAAAGAAAATACAGGAATGCCGTCAATGGCATCTTGCAGCAGAATTCCTGAGAGTGATAAAATATTAAAACAATCAGAACACCAGAGGAAAGTGAAAAGAAAACCTGAATCACAGATAACAAATATTAGGAAGTCTGGACGATTGAATAAGCCTCCTGATAGTGTTACCCTAACTACTGTCCACAATGACACAATGTCAATTTTGAAGAAGATAAACAGCAATGTTGCTCGATTGGCTAACAGTCATAAGCAACATGATAAAATTCTGAAAGATTTCTTCGATTTGTACACACATCAGCAGTCATCAAATGACCACGATTACCTGTAAAGATTTATAAGGGATGTAATTATATATTTATTTCAATACATAGTTAATATTATATTTTTATATTGTGATATCAAATGACCACGATTACCTATAAGGACTTATAAGGGATGTTATCATATATTTATTTTAATATATATTTTATATTATATTTTTATATTGTGATTGGAAAATAGATGAATGAAATAATTTTGAAAAGAGGTATCACTTATTGGTAGTTGCCTTCAATACTCGAAGTGTCTTTTGATGGGGGGCAAGATGCATATAACCCTGCATCTTGGATGGGGGCCTGTCGATCATGAATTCTATCATTTTGAGTCGTCTTGTATCTTTTGATGGGGGGCAAGATGCATATAACCCTGCATCTTGGATGGGGGCCTGTCGATCATGAATTCTATCATTTTGAGTCGTCTTATATATATCTTTGAAATTGATGAATGTCATGTAACTTCTGTCAGTTCTATCTCTGTTTGTGACGAACCAAAAACAGAGATAGAGGCATCAGTGATAGAACTGATGGAAGTTACTGTTGGATTTCAGAACTCGCCTTATGGATTAGGTTCATTCAAATGCAATTTTGGCCCCCCCCCCCCCCCCTCACCACCAAAACTCTTGTTTCACTGTTTTCTGATAAACCCAAATCTAGACAAAAAAGCGATTGCAAATTCTACTGTATAAATTACTCCATGTAAATGTCTTTCTTGAGTTTTCGATAAAATAAGTGAAATAAACCTTGTGTTCCCACGTTTATTGTTTGATTTTCCTCTGCATAGGTTTGAAATTTGCACTAGTATTAACACAAATATCAATTATAACAGTACTTGAATGATCATAAATGTTGGAAAATATATTTCAAAATGCCATCAACCTAGGTCCTTCAGTCTGGAAAATTTACTTTTTCAATTGAAATATTTTCAATAAGAACAATTGAATACAATTATTTGAAGTCATTTTTTCACAAAAAAAATGTGTCTATTTGAATATTCCAAACTAATAAATTTCAGCTTGTTCTCAAAGTATCATTGATAAATAATCCTCGTATAACTTGCATCTTTGTGTGGTGCTATTTCCCTCCAATAGCAATGAACTATCATTGCCAAGGTATCTGGTTTGTATAAAAATATCTTAGAGGAAATCGGCATTCTTGAATTTTTCGAACTATTGTCATAGGGCCATAGGGCTCATAAGGAGAATCATGCAATGTATTATTTGAGGGACAATTAGGAAATAATTCACAATGATCTCTTCGAAACTTTAATTCAGTGGCTCGACTCAATTAAGTCTATAAGCTCAATAATGATACAATTTTTTTGTTAAACACTCGATATAATAATAATATGGTACAAAATAGATAGATAGATAGATAATTATTTTTATTTCAACAGATTTATGGTCTGTGAAACACGTCACAAAACATTGACTCATATATATATATATATATATATATATATATATATATATATATATATATATA
>JAVJAQ010006017.1:0-66262 GCA_032362365.1 Zygogramma bicolorata | reverse complement strand
TTAAGATACATTGATTTCGTCATTCCTATCGAAATCTACTGAAGAAAACCAATGCATAACATGTCGCAACAGCTGCCTGGCCTCAAATGTGTATGCAGTTATTTAATTCGACCTAACCTAATCTAACCTAACCTAACTCGGTACAACATAAAAAACGAACGACATTTTTTGATAGCTGATAACGATATTGCCCGCATTCCTCACTTTATCGTTGGGCATGGATGAATGGCCACCACAGGATATAGGGTAGGTATTTGAACGAAGTGGATTTTTAGTCATATAGAACAGCTCCACTCGAATAATCAAGATCTTCCTTCAGGTGAGTCAATTAATCTTCAAATTATACTTCGTGTTGCCATACCATATGATTCACCCTGTAGACGTTCAAAGTAGAGAATGCGATCTATCCCAAAACAATATAATATATCAATGGATTGTTAGGTCTCACAAAGAGTATCAATAATATATCAGAATGTAATAACATGTAAACCCTGAATATGATTATCAGTTGACTAAATTAACATAGTAGTTGAAATAAAAACGTATCCAATAGATGATATTATGTGATGAATTCATCATCGATTGATATTATAACAAAATTCAACATAACATAAAGAAAAACATAACACATTCTACTAAGGTCTGTTGCAAAATAGTTCTTGCGAAGATCCCAGGACCTTCTCTTAAGGTTCTTTTATTGAGGACAGCGGAACTGTTTGTCCAGCCAGCAGTGTTTTTTATGGAGTCAATATTAACACCATTTCGTAGTGCGGCTGAAGTTGGAGCATACCTCGTACTATGTGCAGAAAAAATATTTGTATCAATTTCGCTTCTTCTAATTCAATTTGATCTATCGACTTTTTTATCAAAAGAAAAACCTTTTCTAAATAAACCAATACTGGATTTGGATTCCACGTAGAAGAATATTTTGAACTAATCTCAAAAAATTATTCGTATTATCGAACTTGGAACCAAATGGATCTGAGTTATTTGTTGAAACACGACTTATACTGTTTTAATGTATTTGTCGCGCTAATAAGATTTGAATTGCAGAATCTTGAAATTGTTACTTTCTGATTGCTGCTCCGACAAAATTCCGACAACCAGGATCAGATCCTTGTCGAGCGGATGACTCTCTCTAAAAGGAGATAAAAGCAAATCAGGGCTAGGCTCAAGATGACATAGAGGGTACCAGGGCTGTGTTGGCCAATGCCAATGTTGGCCAGCTATGATGCATAATGGAGAAATGCATACAATGTAAAGCATTCTCAAGGTACCGTGAAAGCATCTACAGATAAGAAATAAGGGTCTGGATACCACTAAACATAATATTTTCATTTAGTAAGTTGGTTTCAAACAAATCAATATCTGGATATCTGAAAAGAGGTGTATTTTCATGTACCTGAGCCTGAATCTTCTCAAGAAGAGGTTCTGCTTCAGATCCAGAGGTACCTGATACCAGATCGTATATGATAAGCCACATGACCACCCTAACGAATATGTTGAATAGTCTGACAGGATGTGAAAAAAAAACAAGGCAGGTCACAGGACTGACGTTTATTTGCAGTCTTCTGGAAATGTAAGGACTTCAGTGTATACACGTTCATACTGAAGGTTTCACCTTGATCTAGATTATCAGCTCTCAAAATATCAGCTCCCAAAATATTCCATACATTTTTTATGTTCTGTCGATTCGGGTAGAACTCATATTACTACTAAGGAACGGCAACTTCAGGAATAATCTGAATACAACTTCTCACCTGTCACCTATTCCATCCAAATCCATACTTACTGGCGGGGCGAATATTTTATTTTATGAAGAGGAAGGCACTTTATCCCTTTTATTTAATTTTTTTATTTTTCACTCTTCCATTTATCTTTGAATATTTAATTGTTATATTTCGATATATTGTCACGCTCATTGTAACATTATATTCTATAATTTTTGAAATGTTTTCCATTCACCAGTCCATTCACAGCTGTTTTATCATTCAAAAATATCAAATTTTGTAATTCACGCTCACTTTTCTTTCCTTTATTAGGTAAGTCGCATCAAACGAGAGTTGTAAGAGACTCGTTACGATAACAGACCCAAATATTAGATGAAACTGATTTGTTCAATGTCAGATAAAAATTGCATTGAATGTTTGTATTGATTCTGCTAATTGACTTGCAGAGATTGGAAAATCAGTTGCTTCTGACTTCTTCAGAGTCGATGCTGATGATTTTGGCTTCGATACCATAAATAGATTGATGATTTTGCTGTAATCACTTCTTTTAGAGCTATTTGCTTAGAGTATTATAGAGCATTATGAGTGCTTACCATTCTCAAATTGAAAATCGTATTGAGGAATTGGAAATTGCGATACCACACTGATCAGAGCTGAGCAGATACACAAGAGAAGAAGTTTGGAATTTTCCATGGCGCTATTAACGAGTGAACATTCGACTATAGATTACTTATTGGATGATGCGGAATTTTATGGGTACTGTGACCTCTGAACACCGAAGAGATAATCAAACAACCAAAATAAAGTCTCAGTACAAACACATGAATAAATATGCATATTTCCATTCAGGAGATCTTTATGGTTTCGTAACTATCACACCACTTTCACGGCGTTAAAATAATCACTTTCAAAAGGGATTTCATACTGCTCTCTGACTTATTAGTAGGCACAGCCTGGTGCGGGCAAGGAACGGCCAGTGCTCTTGGGTACTGGGGATCCGAAACAACCAATTTTTATTTTCAGGAAAATTCAAGAAACCCAGAGTGCCAGCGAATAGTTTGGTTGCGAAATACAAAATCCATATTCTAGATTTTTATCGAGCCAATCGACATTACGTGGTCTATGGACTTCGGAGAGTGCAAGAAAAATATCTTAGTTTACCTGGGATCGAACCAATAGGTTTTTTGTGTATCGGTCTGAACACTTCTTTCAACTTCGTCAGTGATTTTTGATCAAAGTTGAATCAACACGGATTCACGGTGCATCAAAACCCTGGTACGATTTTCCAATTTTTGCATTCCCAATTTTAAACATATTTTATTGAAGAATTACTGTCAACAGTGACGCTCTCTATGAATCGGCTGACGCTACATTTTCCGCGCGCCTGCTGACGACAACTTGTTGGTTATAAGTCACTTCCACGGATACTTAACGTCATCTCTACTGATTTGATGTATGTTACGTATTTCGTAAATTTACTGCTAGCCAGCAACATGATCATTTATTTTCGTCCTATAAGTTCAGAATATTCGTGAACAATATTGTTATTTATTTATTGAAAAATAAACATCCTACCACTTTCGTGGTCTGTATAAAACAAGGAATACTAATACAAACTCATTGATTACCACTGATTTTGACTTTGTGATTTTCCGAAATATTTTTGATCTTGCGATGTGTGTTGAAATGATTATGTATTCTCTATTAGATTCTGCACTAACACCACAAATAACTGAAAAATGGTTTATTACAAAACTACAGGCAAAAAATCAAACTCAAGATAAGAAATAGTACCAATCAGAACGTTAATAGGAACAGAAATAAAAAAAAACGTGAAATGAAATTCAAAAAAATTGTAGAAGATTTTGATATCAAATTCAACATTATAAAAATTTTTTTTTTATTTCTTCATTTAACGTCGACCTATTTCCGCTACCAAGGCCAATCACTTCCCCCAACCGGAAATTCTGCCGAATCCTCCGGTATTCCAACCAGAGGTAGGGATCTTTAACGAGCCCAACATCCTTGGACTCGGAACCGACGGCTGTACGTCCCCTCCGAAGGACGGCACATCCTCAATATATCCTGTGCTCATTGATATATTGTGTGCGAGCTATGATATGCTATTTCGCTGCAGCTGTACGGGCTTTCGACACGGTATTTCCCTGCATGGTCACCCATCCAAGAACTAACCGCGCTCGGCGTTGCTTAACTTCAAATATCGAATGACTGTCAGTCAACCTGAAGAGCTGGGCCATGCCGTTATAGGAAACTTGAAGAGCATTAGAATTCCAAGTGATACAAATCGAAATGTCAAAATTTTCTAAAAGTGGCTTTCTTTCGGGCGGTATAGATACCGAAATTTCGTCTACTGATGGAATTCTATTAGACGAAAGTCCCCGCCAGCGTTCAGTCAATGAAATCGTCGGAGCGAAATGGAAAATATGCGTTTTCTTGTTGTCCCAAAGAATTTTCACGATATAACGTAGAAACAAATATAAATTGGGATGAAAATATTCAAAAAATTTGTCGAAGTGGAATGTAAAACACAGGATGGATTTGAGACGTTCAAACATTACTATATAGGGCGCTTCGGGCAAAGTCAAACGACATTTCCTTTGGTTTAGTGTGTCAGTTTCAGTCTGGGTACGGTTTTGTCGTATTACACGCGATGCGAAATTAAGCAAACAATGGTGTCAAATGATTGGAAGGGATAATGTCGTGTTTATATTGTTGTGATGATGATTTTGAAGTTATAGTACATAAGGTAGCGTTACATATTATCAATCAATTATTTTTCGAAAAGTAATACATTTTCTTTCATCAGTTCGAACGGTGATTTATGTCCGGTCAATTGATCACTTATTGATTTTAAATCGCATCAACCAAATGGTTATTAGCGATACAAGACGAAAACAATCATAAATTAAATTCTGTTCGGTAGGTTTATACCTTTGAAGAAGTTAATCAGTATTTGGAGGTCACATGTTCCACCCAAAACTCGTTGCATATCTGTGTGTAGTCTACAATTTTCTCGGTGTCTTCTGTATTTGGAACAATCTATGAGTGTATGGCCAATACTCAATTTTGTGTTACGAATATCGCATAATCGGTCCTCGCTGCGGTTCAAAATATGCAAGACTGAGATAGGTTCTTCTGTCTTGGAGTGAAGGTTCTCCCGAAGCGCAGTAGATGCTTTCAATCGGGGTTGTACAAAAGGCACCTAGAGAAATTCATAATTCCATGTTATGGATAGAGTCGAGTTGTTTGAGGGTTGTCTGGTCTGCTGATTTATCAGCGATGGAGCCATAATCTATCTTGGGTCTCACCAGTACCCTATAAAGATTCAGGAGAGTTCTACAATCGGAACCCCATTCCTTGTGTGCTAGTATTTTCAGTAGCTTGAGCCTTTCGTAGCACGATTTCATCAAAAGTGGAACATTCCAGTTCAATTCGTTGTCAAATATCATGCGCAGGAATCTTATGTTTTTGACGAAATTGAGTTTGCGGCCGTATAGTGATAGGGATGGTATGTATTCGTTCTTGTTTTCAGAAAATATAATACATTGAGTTTCCTCTGTAGAGAAAACGAAACCAGTGTCTTTTGACCTTTCTTTTGGTTTCGAGAGCGCTGTCTGAGCCACTGTTGATGCTCTTTCGTCGTTCTTATTTTTGCGGAAAAAAAATAAGTCGACTGCGTAGAGACGGGCTTTCAATCGTAGTACGGTGTGGTGTATAATATCATTGATGGCGATAAGGAAGAGAGTTGGGCTGATGACAGATCCTTGTGGTGTTCCATTCTCCATCGCCACTCCACAAGATATGATTCCATTGATTCTGGCACAGAATGTTCTCTTCTGTAGAAAGTTTTTGATGAAGTTTTTGAATGTTCCATGAATCTAGTTTTATAATTATTTGATGTAGCCATGCAGTATCGAAAGCCCTTGTGATGTCGAACATAATTTCCAAAGAGAAGCCTTCCATAAAGGGTTTTTACAATTAAATATATGGAAAATAATTTCAATCGCGAAAAGAGATGAATAATAATTGATTTGAAAGTGCCTGTTTCAGTGTCTTTCAGTACGAACTTGAAGTTAGGAGTTCAGGTGGTAGCCGAGTGATATTTTTCAAAAAAGTTAAGTACATATTCTGATTGCCTATGACTATAATTTTCCATATCCTGAGTAACACAAATATATTTTGGATTGAGGTGCCCTTTACTTGATGGAAATCCATAGTTATTACGCTATAAGGTATAACACGATTGAATTTCCACAAAATTTATTAACTTCATAACCTTAAATACATCAGAATAATTTAGTGTTCAAATACATTCGCTTGATAAAGATACAGTGTATCGAAATATGTCGCGAAGACAATAAATTTTGTGGAAATTTAATCGTGTTATACCTTATAGCGTAACAAAAATATAGTCTTACTGAAATGTGAATATAACCGAATGGATAAACCATCGAGTGTTTGAAAAGCTGACTGAGATCTAACTTTGAATATGGTCGAGGTCCGTCCAGAAATTATCTGACAACTGCAAATGGATAACTTTTTGGAAACGAGGCCCCTCCATATCATTCTGCCCTACTCAAAAGTGTTTTCATTGGAATGAAATAATTGTGGTTGAGTTTCAATAATATTTGTGGAGAATGCTCTATCTGAGAAAAAAAGAATAGTTTCATTTGGAATATTTTATCTGTTGGAATTCTAAATTGTATTTATGTTAAATGTTATTATATAAAATTGCTCACTTCCGCCTTCGGTATCGTATGTTTGTGTTGGTTGATGTGTTTGGAACCCTTGAGTCATGAGTCTTCTGAATTCTGTAGGGTCGACATCGATGAATTCAGTCTCAACACCAGCAAAAAGGTCCGCAACTTTGTTCTGAGAATTCTGATGGAGGCTTTTCACTCCAGAAGGTATATTTTATGAGCCCCCCGGTATAATATGTGATTGAAAAGATATATTTTGTTTACCAACTGGAATGTTTGGAGTTCCATATTGATATAGATACGGAAACAAAGCTCCCCTTTCATAAACATCGGGTATATTGACAGGAACACGATTTGTTTGTTGCGGTATACCTTAAGGTTGGATATATTGCTGACCCCCTAAGACATATGGATAACCTAGATAATGCTGCGAATTCACACTAATCAAAACTGATAAGATGCACAACAGAACTCGTTTGCAATACCCCATGGCACAGTTCACGTGCTGATATTCGACTGATTTAATTTCTTCTATGATATAGAATTTCATTGTTTCATGACCTATGAACACCGAAGAGATATATGAAAAACATTGATGATTTATTATTCAAGTTCTGACTTAGAAAACATCGATTATGCAAAATCGATTGATGCAATTTATGAGGTGATTTTGTCGTTTAGATTTTTATGCCTCTCCGAAATATTTCCAAATAGGCATTCACACTAATAACACACACGATAGGTTAAATTTTTTGAATTATTCGTTCAGGCCAGTCTCAACTACCTACACAGTAGGTTTCTGGCTGACACCTGTCAGAAAACAACTTCTTTCCTGGCTTATACCACGAAGGGCGTTGAATTATATCCGACCGGTTCCAGTGCAGGTTTCTGCATTTGCTTTTGACGATACAAATGCCGGAATTGATTCTCGTCAGTTTTAGGTAGTTCCAAATCATCTTTCGAACAATCTGTTCAGGCCAGTCTCAAATTACCTACACAGTAGGTTTCGGCTGGCACCTGTCAGAAAACAACTACTCCCCTGGCTAATACCACGAAGGACATTTAATTATATCCGACCAGGTGCCAGTGCAGGTTTCTTCACAGAAGTAAATCCTGCATTTGCTTTCGTCGATACAAATGAAGGAATTGATTTTCAATTATAGGGACGGACACACTTGCAGACCGGTTTCGGGCTATTTGGCCACTCGTCAGTGCAAGGCAGTGCCATCATCAACATAAAGTCGATGATTTCCCATAATCAAAAATCAAACTCCTACACGAGTATCAAGCCCCGGCCAAAGCTGATGCGAACAACGAAGTTATTACGCCATCTACCAATGGACGAGGTATTCCAAAAGCAAACCGAATTCGCCCATTCCTCCTGCGAGGAAAATGTGAAAACACTTGACATAGTCAGTGGGCATACTTGAAGACTGGCGTTAAATCAAATCATCTTTCGAACAATCTGTTCAGGCCAGTCTCAAATTACCTACACAGTAGGTTTCGGCTGGCACCTGTCAGAAAACAACTACTTCCCTGGCTAATACCACGAAGGGCATTGAATTATATCCGACCAGGTGCCAGTGCAGGTTTCTTCACAGAAGTAAATCCTACATTTGCTTTCGTCGATACAAATGAAGGAATTGATTTTCAATTATAGGGACGGACACACTTGCAGACCGGTTTCGGGCTATTTGGCCACTCGTCAGTGCAAGGCAGTGCCATCATCAACATAAAGTCGATGATTTTCCATAATAAAAAATCAAACTCCTACACGAGTATCAAGCCCCGGCCAAAGCTGATGCGAACAACGAAGTTATTACGCCATCTACCAATGGACGAGGTATTCCAAAAGCAAACCGAATTCGCCCATTCCTCCTGCGAGGAAAATGTAAAAACACTTGACATAGTCAGTGGGCATACTTGAAGACTGGCGTTAAATCAAATCATCTTTCGAACAATCTGTTCAGGCCAGTCTCAAATTACCTACACAGTAGGTTTCGGCTGGCACCTGCCAGAGGAGTAGTTGTTTTCTGACAGGTGCCAGCCGAAACCTACTGTGTAGGTAATTTGAGACTGGCCTGAACAGATTGTTCGAAACATGATTTGATTTAACGCCAGTCTTCAAGTATGCCCACTGACTATGTCAAGTGTTTTTACATTTTCCTCGCAGGAGGAATGGGCGAATTCGGTTTGCTTTTGGAATACCTCGTCCATTGGTAGATGGCGTAATAACTTCGTTGTTCGCATCAGCTTTGGCCGGGGCTTGATACTCGTGTAGGAGTTTGATTTTTAATTATGGGAAATCATCGATTTTATGTTGATGATGGCACTGCCTTGCACTGACGAGTGGCCAAATAGCCCGAAACCGGTCTGCAAGTGTGTCCGTCCCTATAATTGAAAATCAATTCCTTCATTTGTATCGACGAAAGCAAATGCAGGATTTACTTCTGTGAAGAAACCTGCACTGGCACCTGGTCGGATATAATTCAATGCCCTTCGTGGTATTAGCCAGGGGAGTAGTTGTTTTCTGACAGGTGCCAGCCGAAACCTACTGTGTAGGTAATTTGAGACTGGCCTGAACAGATTGTTCGAAAGATGATTTGATTTAACGCCAGTCTTCAAGTATGCCCACTGACTATGTCAAGTGTTTTTAGGTAGTTCCATCATCAACAAGGAGTCGATTACTTCCCATGATTAAAAATCAAATTCATTCAACAGTATCATACCTTGAACAAAGCTGAAGCGAACGACAAGCAGAATAAGCCTTCATAGCACCATCTGCCGTCAGACGAGGTATCACAAAAGCAAACCGAATTCTGTTTGATGTTTCAGCGACTGTCCCACACCCGGTATAAACGCCTATTACTCTGATCTATGATTACAGAGGACGGTATCAGAATTAGAGTCGGATCTGGAAATGCTTTTCTGATCAGCGGCAATGTCTCTGAAAACACCGATCGAAATTATTGTTTGCTATTCTGTGGTACTGGTAGGTTCCGTCAATAGGAATATCGTTGGAAAGAAATGAAAGAGCTGCAAGAATTCAATGAAGAGTTCAGTGAAAGATGAGATTGGAATATTTGGTGTGAAAGTTGAAATATTTTGTGAAGATGATTTGTCCTAATATCAAACTGATATTATTTGCACTCGACAGGAGAAGAAAATTGATAATAAATCTGAGAGTAGGGTAAGCTGTTCATGTACTCAAAAATTTTCGGGTAGTGCTACCCCTACCTGCATAGTTTTATTGTTCGTATATCCCACAGGCTCTAGAGTGTTCGGAGGATCTTCTGAAATCAGAAAACTCGTTGAAGAATTCATTTAACTCACCAAGCTTTGCATGGATCAAAGTTGTTTTCACTACGATGGCTCCTATTAAGTGAATCATGGAGGAACAGCCACGGGTAACCCATTTATGGCGAACCTGTTCATGTTTAGGTTATAGGCGGATGCTGGGAAAGAACTCAATTTCTTCTCTCTGGATCAGTTATGTTGATGACATATTCGGTGTGCGTGCTACAAGGATAACCGACATTGAGAATGTCCTTTTCCCAACTAACATTTCAGGACAGTTATTCCACATCGGGGAGAAATGTCTAAAAAAAGGATAATTCTGATAGTTACAGGCCTTGAATATTTAACTTCAAAGTATAAATAATTCATAAATCCCCTTCAAATTCCATAAGACACTTTAGAGCAAGAAACATGTGAGAAATTACCTACCTATTTTCTCCTTCAAAAATGACCCAACCGGATTGGGGCGGTTTGAATTCTGGTATTATTTAGGGTGGAATTTACGAAGCAAATGTCATCATAACCCAATGAATGTTTTGGTATTCTCTCTTGGTGAATATCCACCTGAATGTGACTAGATATAAGCCATTACGGTCAGGGAAAATAAAGGTTATTTGACAGGTCTAATAGTTCAATTAATAACTTGATTTCTTACCGTAAGAAGAAGAATATTGACTTATAGGTACATTCCAAATATTACGCCATATTTAATTAGAATATCTGTTTTACCCATCAATAAAAATCGATATTATATTGAATTTTAGTTTATTCTGACGATTTATTTCTAAATAATGGCAGCATATGACATTTTAAAACCATAACTCTGCTAAAAGAGTGTTTTTTGGAAAAAAAATTCAAACATGTGCAATCAATCTAAATTATTCTTGCATTAAATCGCATATTTAAAGAGGCCCGTGAATTTTATGAAGGTAAGAACCATCATTTTAATCATTTTACCGAAAATTTCGCGCCGCAAGGAGGATATTGTTGAGGAGAGAACATGTAGCTACCGTATGACAATAATTTTTATATTCCCATACTTATTGTCAGCATTTTATGTAGACCATAGATGATTCGTTGTGGCAACCAAATTATGAGAAGTTGAGATAGAGATAATATGTATATATGTATGCTATTCATATAAAGAAACCTCTCTTTGTTTACTCATTAGTCCAAGGGAATAATTGGTAACAGAAAGGTTGATTTAAGCTTGATATTCACTAATTTCCGACCAATTACATGTCAAAATTACTTATTTTCACCCTTAACCTATTGAACTAAATGTCCAAATATTCCAATTCTCGAAGTCCAAATTATTTCGAATTTTTTCCCCACATTGGTAATTACATGGTAAAAATTACGTAATATAGTCTTCTTTCAGAAAGGTCGCCGACCTGATGGAAGGTAAGATTAACGTAATTATAACTAAAAATGTTAATTGGATCAGCACTAAGCAACAGGTGTTAGAGTATAAAATTCACCTTTGAAGGAGAAAAAGAACAAAAGTTGGCAGTACTTCAAACTCTTGTTCATAGGTTGAGAACTTTTCCTTGAAAGAAATATAAGTACAGCAATGAGAAGGGAATAATTAAGTACGTAACCGAAGTAAACTGTTTAAACCCAGAGAGAGTTCAGAAGATAATAAATTAAATTATTTAATTGTAATATGTGTGGATGTCGAAAAAGTGGAATTTGGTCAATTAAGAGAGCGATTTGAGCCAACTCTCACTTTTTTGGCATCAATTTACTATTTCCGACGCTGGAAAACACTAAGATCGATTCATTTTCCGGAGACCAATCAGTAACGTCAAATGAGTTCATGCAAGATTGCAAGCAAACACGCAAGTTGTATTTCGTTCCTTTGCACGTCTGAACAAGGGTTGCAGACGGCAGCGGCGCTTTGCAAGTTTCGGCACGTTGTACTGAATATGGAAGATGCAAGTTTTCATTTGTAACAGTCGCCGAGCTTCTTGAGATATCATCTGCCCACAGAGTTCCCCGTGGCCCCAGGGGGTCCACGTGGACCAATTTGGGAATCAATGCTCTAGAAAATGACCACAAAATGTGCATGACAAAAGGCTACTCGACGCAAGATGTAAAAATAGCATGAATAGTGACAAAGACCCAGCCCTTTTAGCCCGCTTGTTAAGTAAATATTGGGGAATTGATAAGAATAATCAGTAGTAACTAAGTCATTCAAATGTTTCAGTTAAATGTAAACCTGTCTGCCAGCATCCGAGTAAGGGTACAGACACTAAGGTGGATACATCGACAGAAAAGCAATAAGTATCCCAAAAAGCCATTAAAAGGAAATTTTCATGCGTTATTTGTTGAACAAAGCACAATGGAACGACAAAAAGTAATTCATAATTTCCTGCTATATTTTTTCATCATATCTGAAAGAACCGGTTGATTTCCTTGTCATTTTTCTTATTTATTCTCAAATAAAACGAATCACAAATGCCCATGTTAGAACCGATGCTGTTCGAAACCGCCGACGCCGCTGAGAGCGATAAGTTCCCCAACGCTGCACAGTGGAATGAATCATTTCAATAGTTGGAAATGGATGAAAAAAGTCATAGGTGTCATAGAATTGTTTATATTATTAGCAACTTGAGAACAAGCTTGGACGAACGCTAAAATCTCATGAGCCCCTCCTGTCATCGCTACCTACACGTAATCAATTGACAAACTGGAGAAAGGGGTAAATTGCAAACGGACTAAATAGATATAAAAATATTTTTTACTATTTTAAATCGGTCATTACGCATTTGACAGCTGTTAAGGTAAGGATCATTTAGAATAGACGTGTTCTCCAATTGATGGCGGCCGCTTCCGGAATTGTTTCATCAAAATGATGGGATATGTAACATTTGACCTGTTAAACTCGATCTTATGACTATATTCAATTTAGAGAACGAATTTTTGTTTAACAGTTTGTGGATTGGTACTGTATCTAGTTAAACCCATGAAACAAGCAATTGTTGTGCCTACTTGCTGCCATCCAGTGTCTTGTTGATCATTTAGAATTGAGAATCCAACGTGGTCGTCTTGACATAGTGAGGTCTAGCAGTATCTGATTTTTCAGTGTAGTGCACCATTGGTAACTTCACCTGCCGCATTGCATGATATTGTAAGTGACTTCTAGAAAACAATATGAATTGAATTCGATGCCATGAAATTAGTGGATCATTGCACATTGCTATACAGCGATATCGAATAGGAATTTCTCGGGGCTCGATGAGGACGAAGCCGATAAGCAGTATCTGAACAGTCATCTTTCTTCAACACTTTTCACTTCACTTGAAATATTCAGAGGTGGTGTTTGAATACACCTCTCACATTTGAGCATGGAAAACGGGACAATTTCTAACTAGAAAATCTACGCCTTACAATAGTCAGTGAAGACGCCAAAAAACCAAGACTGAAATTAAAACACTGAAGGAAGCAAACGAAGAACAAATTGGGCTGGATTGGAAGAATTCCTCTCCAAGTAAGAGACTGAAAATCATTCTATATTTTTGGTCTTCGAACTAACTCATTTTCTGTTTTCAATCTCATCTCGTGACTGAAAAAAAAAACGAATTTAATTTCGAATCTTCTCCGGCCACCTGTACCGGCCGCTACGCCTTCAGAAGTATGACGGCAGCGGCTGGCAAATACGCTCTGGTTCATCTGCACAGATGACCTGTACATGTATACATGTGTTCGGTATACCGCAACGTGTGTGGCTGGCCTCAGAGAGCGGTAAGTGATATAAACATCGATAGTATCAGACCAGTTTTAGGTTCTCGTAATCGTTTCTAGAGTCGAATGAAATTTGAGAGGTATTATAAATACCAGTTTTTTGGAGAGCAGACAATTGAAGCCTTTGTATTGTCTTGCCTGGTTATTCCTAAGGGAAGTTATTGTCCAGGACGCTATAAACAGATCTTCGTCTGACAAATCTTGAAAATGACTTCGGAATGGAAGTCGAAACGTCGAACAAATCAGAAGAAACCAAACGTATAAAAACCCCGTAAAGACCAACTTGCATGAGCGAAGATCCGTGAAATATCTTGCTTTGAATAATTTTGTCCAACAAAGAAGAAAACTTCGTCATTTATTCTGTTAATAAGTATACCTACCCCATGATTTGACTGAACTATCTCTCTCAATCTTCCTAGAGTCTGGGGTATTGATTATTCTAAAGCCAAGAGGATATTTTCTAAAATATTCCAACTGAGAAATCATTCCACGATTTAATTCATGCCAGAACGGTCCGATACTGAAATTGCAAACATTATGTACATAATATCTGAGTAGAAAAAATCGACAGGTCAGTTGAATTGAGTGAACATTTTTCGTGAAAAATAGAAATAATGAAAAAAAAAATCACCCACGGCAATTCTTGGAAATACTAAATGCAAATAATGTGAATGTTCTCTTTTCTTTATTTGTCATTCATCTATAATTTTCTCTATCAAACACTTTTTCGAGTGCGCCAAGAAGGCAGAGCCTTGTGAGGGTAAGGGTCGGCTAATTGTCTTGGATGCAGTACAAAGATTCATATGATATGCAAGGCAAGATGTCTAAAAATCATAGTGCGTTAAATGATATGCTTTTCTCTTGCCAAATCCTCTCGATTTGAAAAGTCGAAGACAGAGTTGATGTGTGTTTTTTAAAGTCGATGGTAATGTAAATGAGATTTTTCATTGTTACAATTCCAAGTGGACTGCAGCTTTCCAGCGACTTCTGGCGTCAGCGGTCTTATTGGCTGAACTCTAGCGTGATTTTTCGTTCACCAATGGAATTATAATTGTTAAAAATCTACAAGGCCGCTTATAGAAAGCTAGCGCCTCTCAGACAAGCCTTTCGGTTAAAATAGCAAATGCGCTACCGTGAAAATCAGTAGGGTGCCCAAGAGCGCTTCGACACCCAAGATAATTGGGCCACCATTGCCCGCACTGGGAGCAATCGTTAGAGTGTTAAACAATGGAATAATCTGAATAAAAAAAATGGGATGCGTTTGGAACTTCCGATAAATTCAATTCAATATATATTGTGTTTCTCGGTAGTGAAGCGGTGAGCACGTCCGTCTATGAGGCGGAAGAACTGGGTTCAATTTCCCGCCGGTCCACCGTGCTGAAATTCACATGTTAAAAGAGGTCTCGGTGATGCATTTGCACAAGTTTCGAATTCTGAGTTTGTCAACCGGTTAACAAAAAAAAAACATTTTTTCAAACTCCTAAGTCGAGATATTGTTCCATTTCATCAATGCTTTATTGAAAAATTATGTAACAATTTCTGTGAAAGTTTGTGAACATAACTCATAACCCCCAAGTTGTCATAGAATGCGCAGAAAGAGTGGCGTTACCCTTTAATATGTCCTTTCGGTTGGATTTTTTGAAATCAAGGTTTCAAGATATCGAGAAAATGTGCTCAGGTATAAGTCCACGTACTAGGATTTCAATGCATCTGGATATTATGTATACATTACGTTCATGAATGAGATGTGTTTTACAGTTTCCTTAAAGTGGTCGAGTTATCCCGGTTAAAAACACTTGACATAGTCAGTGGGCATACTTGAAGACTGGCGTTAAATCAAATCTTCTTTCGAACAATCTGTTCAGGCCAGTCTCAAATTACCTACACAGTTAATTATGGGAAATCATCGACTTTATGTTGATGATGGCACTGCCTTGCACTGACGAGTGGCCAAATAGCCCGAAACCGGTCTGCAAGTGTGTCCGTCCCTATAATTGAAAATCAATTCCTCCATTTGTATCGACGAAAGCAAATGCAGGATTTACTTCTGTGAAGAAACCTGCACTGGCACCTGGTCGGATATAATTCAATGCCCTTCGTGGTATTAGCCAGGAAAGTAGTTGTTTTCTGACGGGTGCCAGCCGAAACCTACTGTGTAGGTAATTTGAGACTGGCCTGAACAGATTGTTCGAAAGAAGATTTGATTTAACGCCAGTCTTCAAGTATGCCCACTGACTATGTCAAGTGTTTTTACATTTTCCTCGCAGGAGGAATGGGCGAATTCGGTTTGCTTTTGGAATACCTCGTCCATTGGTAGATGGCGTAATAACTTCGTTGTTCGCATCAGCTTTGGCCGGGGCTTGATACTCGTGTAGGAGTTTGATTTTTAATTATGGGAAATCATCGACTTTATGTTGATGATGGCACTGCCTTGCACTGACGAGTGGCCAAATAGCCCGAAACCGGTCTGCAAGTGTGTCCGTCCCTATAATTGAAAATCAATTCCTTCATTTGTATCGACGAAAGCAAATGCAGGATTTACTTCTGTGAAGAAACCTGCACTGGCACCTGGTCGGATATAATTCAATGCCCTTCGTGGTATTAGCCAGGGGAGTAGTTGTTTTCTGACGGGTGCCAGCCGAAACCTACTGTGTAGGTAATTTGAGACTGGCCTGAACAGATTGTTCGAAAGAAGATTTTATCCCGGTTATGTTTCAACTTCCCTCGGTGTTAGGACCAACTAGCACCGTTATCGGGATTGGTTGGTCTTGATGGGATCAATGTCCCAAAATTATAACTGAAGGAAGCATGCCTATGTATTTCTCAAAATTGTCCTGATGGATGTCGAAATGTTTCATTGAATGTTTTCTCCAAGATATCAATAGAATCATTATCGATAACTGATTTCAAAAAGAAAATACACAAAATTCAACTGCAATAATTAACTCTACTTCAGAAATGAAAAAAAGTGTCTTGCTTCCATAGTAGCACTACAATCCTGATGAGGAAACTAAAGAATCAGGGCAATTGGAATGAGTGCAGGTTATGAACATATCATCGATAAAACATTGTGAAATCCACTACACTTTCAAAGAACGTAAACTTTCACGGCCGGAGGTGACTGATTCTTGGGTGTTTTCCGGGTTTGATGGACGTGGTCCACAGGTTTTTATTCCTGACGTTTCGCCTACGACTATGGTAGGCATTATCAAAGTCTGTGAGGTAACGGACGCAATGATCTCGTTCTCACAGTAGATACTACTTTATTGACGTTAATAAAGTAGTATCTACTGTGAGAACGAGATCATTGCGTCCGTTACCTCACAGACTTTGATAATGCCTACCATAGTCGTAGTCGAAACGTCAGGAATAAAAACCTGTGGACCACGGCCATCAAACCCGGAAAACACCCAAGAATCAGCCACTACACTTTGTTCCATCTATCGCCCGTTTTTTTTTTCAACGGTCTGATGCACATCAAAATAATTTTCTAAATATAATATTTACTTGTATAATCTCTTGGGAATTTTGTTTTGATGATTTGTCTCGCATTTCGCATGTTAGTTTTCGATATTCAGTACTTTGAAATAGTGAACGATCTTTTCAATAAATGGGATTGCGATATTGTTTATCACAATTTATCTCGTTTCTGCTTCAATGGCAGATGACTACTTCAATGACCCAAAGAAATATGTAAAATTCATGACTGAAAGGAGTGAGTATCGAAGATTCTTTTTTCGATTTCAATCATATTTTCTGAGTGAAGGAGGGTTTATTAATCGAATAGTTCCAAATTTAGTGGATAATGCATAAGTCAAATTGGGCAAATCAACATTTTCCAGTTGAAAAATTTTACTTCTGGTAAGGAAGGGGGTGGTGTTACGAATATGAAACCTTTTCTCTACGTCAATGGCTTTCTGTACGCCTATGACCATGTGATTCGAAAAAGACCACGCCCATAGTTTGTCTTCGCGATTCATCGTGAATGTTCGAGAGAGATACCAACCAAATTTGTTCACAAACGGAAATAACCATGGCGAAAGTTTTAGAAATGTCGATGGCCGTTCAAATACGGAAAATTCCAGAACCATGGACCAATATATAGCGGACGAGCAGCAGTACGAGTTCAGTTGATTCCAGATAGCGTTCGAGTGAATAAATAGGCGAACACTAATACTTATTGGAGTTATTTATTGACCTGTGAATTGGTTGTTTAGTGATCCGTTGAGTGAATTGCAATAAAGTTGTTGGATTTTGCCGTTCCAATTTGCACCTATTTTCGAACCCAGAGTAAAAACGTAAAAATATATCAGTTCTTGTATCATTTTTTTTGATGGGATGAATTCAGTTATTCCAGAAGTTGCTGCTAATTGGGCATGTTCTATCCAAATGGAACTGGATTTGAATTAACGCAGCAACTTTTCGGGATAGATATAAATCTACTCTTCTACACTTGTATAGATTCCAATATTAATACTTATTTTTTCAGAATCTGGTAGGTTATAAACCCAGAACACTACGAAGGAAAGATTTATGTACTACAAAATAATGACTTCCAAACAGTATTTCAGGTGCTGTAAAAAGTGTTGAAATTTTAGTTCTGGTATTAGTTATTTGTTACGTTAGTTGTATGTTAGTCGGTAGGGATATCCTCAAATTTTAAATCGCCCTAATCGTTATGTTCTATAGTAAACTGAAATATGTAAGGACGATGCTGATAATTTCAGTTCCAACATCAGCGAGAAAGTCTGTTCCAATGAAAATACTCACAATTGCCAATTGAAATGGACCGCAACTTTCTTGGCAGATGAAGTTCCTAGTTTCTCTGATCCCGTATCACTAAATATAGGGTTGAAGCAGTGGTTTGAGATCTTACTTTGGAGTGAAAGTTTCCTGGATTCCATTTTTGATAAGGCACATACAAAGTGGTCCAACAAAAAATATGCACCCAACTTTTCAGTTTCATTTAAAATTGAAAGCAAAAAGGCTCAGACACGTGAAATTTTGGAATGGAAAGTGGGTTCGAGTGATAAATCATGTGAAAATGACGTTGAGGATATCAGCCCTATAATTTTGGTATAAATAAAAAATGCAAATGAGTTTTTGAAATTAGGTATCAGAATAACTAAACATTTCTGAATATCTCCATTTTTATGAAAACGAGATTTAACCCTTTAAGGCACAAGAATATTTCTTCTGAAAGCTCACATTTCAGTACCAGGTTATATGAAATGGCAGTCTAGGAGTTCGGAAAAATTAGAAAAAAATCTTCCAGTACTAAAGTTGATTGAGGGAGCTATAAATGGTAGTAGATATCGCTACCAGAGACCATTGGGATCTATAAACAGTACATATGGGACACAGATACATATAGCTACCAAGAAAAAAAATTATTAAACCAACATTTCGTACGGATGACAGAGAGGACGAAACTAGTGGTAAAGATCAAAACAGTCTGTAAATAATGCGACTTTACAAGTTTTGCAAATTGTATTGCTGCAGAGGTTTCGGGTGGCAGATCATCTTCCAGATCATCGTCGACATCTAATTACGAGTCGGAATAATCCCCGTCAATCATATGTTCCGATATATCGTCTCACTCGGCTTGAGTGAGCAATTTTTTTTTCGACACATGAAAATATATAAATTTCCATGACAACCTGCATTTTCCTAGTGTTTTTTTCAAATAATATCTTGTTGCAAATTGTATTCTAGCAAATGCTGAATCAGATGTCATTATGATTTTTTGGTGACTGATCAGAATTATTTTAGCGTTATTTGAACTAGGTAAATGGGAAAATGAAAATCCCAGCTTTTCGAAGCTAGGTAACATTTTTCAAAAAAGTACCGGTTTTTCGACAGTGAAATTATATAAGGGCCAATTGGCACCGCTCCAACTCAATAGAGACTCAACTAAGGTTGGCTTAATTGTTAAGAAACAAGAAAGCTGATTGGCAAATCCACAGCAACAAAGCCTGGCTTAGACAAACCACAACTTAAGCAGAGCGGTGCAGCTGGCCCTAAAGGGTATAATTCAATGATGAAAATATTATAGAACTATTTACAGATGGCTTACGTATTTTTACTTTTCGATAAAATGAACGAAATACAAATATTTTCCTACCAGACGATGGCAAAACACCGACAAGGACTACTAGTTTATGTCACAAATGGACAGTGGTATTCACTGCTACCAGGACTGGGCAAAAATGCGAATTTAGTTTGATGTTTACGTGTTTGGTATCTATATCAACCATAAGTTCACTTCGATTAGCGACTAGGTTCGCTAGGATCAAATTCTGGTGAACGGTCAAGCTACTACTTTTTTTTTTTTTTTTTTTTTTTTTTTTTTTTTTTTTTTTTTTTTTTGTGGTAAAGATCAAAACAGTTTGTAATAATGCGACTTTACAAGTTTTGCAAATTGTATTGCTCAGAGGTTTCGGGTGGCAGATCATCTTCCAGATCATCGTCGACATCTAATTACGAGTCGGAATAATCCCCGTTAATCATATGTTCCGATATATTGTCTCACTCGGCTTGAGTGAGCAATTTTTTTTTGACACGTGAAAATATATAAATTTCCATGACAACCTGCATTTTCCTAGTGTTTTTTTCAAATAATATCTTGTTGCAAATTGTATTCTAGTAAATGCTGAATCAGATGTCATTATGATTTTTTGGTGACTGATCAGAATTATTTTAGCGTTTTTTGAACTAGGTAAATGGGAAAATGAAAATCCCAGCTTTTCGAAGCTAGGTAACATTTTTCAAAAAAGTACCGGTTTTTCGACAGTGAAATTATATAAGGGCCAATTGGCACCGCTCCAACTCAATAGAGACTCAACTAAGGTTGGCTTAATTGTTAAGAAACAAGAAAGCTGATTGGCAAATCCACAGCAACAAAGCCTGGCTTAGACAAACCACAACTTAAGCAGAGCGGTGCAGCTGGCCCTAAAGGGTATAATTCAATGATGAAAATATTATAGAACTATTTACAGATGGCTTACGTATTTTTACTTTTCGATAAAATGAACGAAATACAAATATTTTCCTACCAGACGATGGCAAAACACCGACAAGGACTACTAGTTTATGTCACAAATGGACAGTGGTATTCACTGCTACCAGGACTGGGCAAAAATGCGAATTTAGTTTGATGTTTACGTGTTTGGTATCTATATCAACCATAAGTTCACTTCGATTAGCGACTAGGTTCGCTAGGATCAAATTCTGGTGAACGGTCAAGCTACTACGAGACTAAGTACGTTGCGGTAAATATAGCTACCAGAGATCGATAAAGAAAAAATTGAATTGAAATTGATGACATTCTTCGACACAATCAAATTCCTCTAGAATAATAATTGAGGTAAACGTTTATTTCAGACTCGTCATTGATTCTATTTGCTATATCTCAAATTTATTTTATTTTCGTGATCAAACATGGTTCAATCCAGTCCAGAACGAGATGAACTCCTTTTTATTTTCTAGACTTACTGCTTTTTTTTTAAGGACAGTCATCCTGATAAAAATCGTTTCATATGCTAAGTACTCAGTGAGTAAGAAGGTTTGCCGATACATGATTTTTCTGTATTTTGAAACACCAGCCGCAAAACCTCATCATAATGAAGCTTCCGCTTATGTATTACACCGATTTCAAAATCAGAAAAAATTCATCTGTAGAAAATGCAAAAAGTACAGAAACTATCTGAAGAATCTCAAGTTTTTTCAACATTCGTATTACCGGTGAGTG
Source organism: Zygogramma bicolorata (assembly GCA_032362365.1). Classification (NCBI taxonomy): domain Eukaryota; kingdom Metazoa; phylum Arthropoda; class Insecta; order Coleoptera; family Chrysomelidae; genus Zygogramma; species Zygogramma bicolorata. Next base: position 45,017 of record JAVJAQ010006017.1, on the reverse strand, counting down.
AATCTTTTATTCGAATGGAGCTGTGAAAAGCCATAATAGCCGTTACTGGAATGACACTTCCCCACATTCATTCCACGAACTCTATATCCAGTACCCTCAAAAAAAAGCGAAGCAAAAACATTTTTGGTTAGAACTCTTCTAAAATTGTTCGTTTCCGTTAACCAGCTGACGAACGTCAACCCTCAGAAATCGAAACTTGTGCGAGTAATGGATCAACGGGGCTTTATCTTTTAACGTGCGATTACCCAGCACGGTAGCCCGGCGGGGAATAGAACCCCGGTCTTTCGCTTGAAAGACGAATGTACTAACCTCTACACTACTGTTCCAAATTTCAATCCTGCAGTGGAGCTGCTCGAAAATATGTGTTTGCTAATACTTTTAAAAGGCAGAACAATGCGTTAATTTCGGGTTTTGACATATTTTCATGAGATGGAACAAAAATGTAGTCAACATTCTGCCCTCGGGCTTGTGAATTCAGTGTTATTGGGTGTTTATTTTGTAAGTATAGCTTTTAATGAATGATAAACGTTTTGGAGAGTATGTGTGTACAAAAAGTTTCTTTGCTATTTACCCTCAGGAAGGACCCAAATGGTTCTTCCTACCCGACAATATTGTATGGAAGCAAATGGAATACATTTATAACAGGTGTTGAAGTTACGTTATAAATTCGATTCTACAGATTGTTTTCCTTTTTTTACAAAGCACCGTTGCAAATAACAATCATTGAAACCTACCACTGATTGATAATATTCTGATTCCTAATATCCAGAAGTCATTCGTATTATTCATCGATACCAAAATTATTGTGTTCGCATTGAGTGTTTGATAACATCATGACAATATAACATCTTCAAAATTGATGAAAACCTGGAAGTGAAAGGAACTGAATCGATCAAATATCTATGTATCTCAATAGACAATCATCTCAGATGGAATACACACACACACTGAAACTATGTAATACACCAAGTTTCTGGCAAAATTCTTCTATGAAATTCATCTTGAAAGGATTTATTGTGCGCTGGTTGAATCTAGAGTTACATATTATGGTAAAATAGATTGGGGTAGTGCATCGAAAGAGCATATTGAGAATCTGGAAGTTCTTCAAAGAACATTCCTGAAAATTATGCTGAAAAATCAAATCGATACTCTCCTGAATCTTTATATTCTGAATCCAAGGTATTTAATATCCGACAACATTATTTTTTCAAAGCAACATGCTTCGTATTCAAACATAATTCATGACTTTTCAAACTAGAATATACCTACGATACAAGCAGGAAGACGGATCATTTTAGAACCCCATTTGCCTCAATGTCTATCGGTCAACGCTGTTATATCCATTTGGATCAACGGTTTTTCATCTTTCTGCCTCATGGAATGAAAACTTAAATTATATTCAACAAATTCATGAATAATGTGAAAAAATACTTACTGAACACAAAAAGATCAGAAATATAGGTTGATTGAATGTAACAAATAATTTGAAATAGGAAATGCAATGAAAAAGGGTTATTGAGGTATTTATTTGGTATTATGTAAAAGGAAATGCACGATATCGCCACCATAATCTATGACTTTGTCAGAACCTATTGTTTGCATAACTTATTATATTATTATTGATGCCATTTAGTTCCACGTACTATCACTGAACTCTAATACATTCTTCTTTATCTAAATCATTTGTATATTTGTAACATGATATTGTGTATAATGTGTAATTTAGCTACAAAAAAAATTATAATTATATTATTTTAGCAAAATTGGTATAAGTGGAAATTTAATTCTGTGCATTTTCACATGATGTATCACTACACCCCACTTTCCTTTGGAAATTTCAGAGTTGTGATACCCACTATTTGGGGGGTCAAATGCATAATTTAGGAATAGGTCCAAAATGCGTCCCCTTCACAATCAAACTCTACGTATTCGAGTATTTTTGCTTTAAATTTATTTATTTATCTATACTCTTCCTTTTTCAAACACTCTATCGTGCTCTGGGGCATCTCACTGATTTTCACGGTAGCACATCTGCAATCTCAACCATAGGAAAAACCAGAAACACCCACAATTCCACCGGGTCGGTTGGTGTATACGATCCAGATACCCCAGCTATCATGATTGGTCTATTTATAAGCAACTAACAATTTCCTATCGCACCGAGCCGAACAGAAAAAATCTGTCTCGACCTCGGATTGAACCAGAAGCGAAAAATCCATATTAATGTGGACCGCGATCCTGACCAAATCACAAACCAAAGAGAAAAGCTACTATTGGTCCCGCGAAAATAATGTTTCTTCTAACAGAAAGCGAAATACCTAATCGAATGAAACAAGGTTCAAAAAAAAATTATACTATATTCAAAAACTCCGATCACTGTTGGCAAATTTTGCAGTTCGAGTTCCATGTGTATATTATAATTAGTCGAAGTGTACATATGTTTAATGAAGATGAAGAGGTAAGGTACCGATTGGTCGCATCGAAAAAGAAGAAATAAGAGATAATATTGTGACACACATACGCAAAAAAATTATTCAAAATCACTGCTTGAATAATCACTCAGATCGACGCTGACGCTCTGACGCACAATGAACTGATATTTGACTGATTTCTATATATGGCAAGGGAAGATGAATTATCTCATAGAGAAGTTGTTTTGACGATTCATACAAAAACCAATGTTTATGTATGATATTCAGTTCTGTGAGATAGTGCGCCATGTTCATGACAGAAAGGATACTGATATCAATTAGCACGATATATTTGGTTACGACTACGACAGCAAATGACCCAGATACGAATGTAATTATCATGGCAGGAAAAAGTGAGTATATACGAAGTATTTCCGAAATGTAATGAAAAATTGAAACAGAAGATTATTCCCATGTATTCTGCCTGTATCATACATTGCCTTTATCTACACCCGTACTCTAATAATACACTTATATGCCCACAACCCGTTTTATGATGAAATCCATTACGATACAGATTTTCATTACGATACAGATTTTCAACCAATAGAAAAACATTATATTTCAATCAAGCACGATGTGCATGCTCTGCATTTGACGTTTGTCAAGTCAAAATCAGTAGGTATTGAATTTTGGAAGGATTCAGTCAATTTTCGATAATCGTATGAAAATGTCTTATAGCAGGGATATAGAAGATTTACCAGCGACCCTCCACAGATGTCCTAGACAAGAAAAAAATACAATCGGAAGGATTATATTTTTCATTTGACAAATGTAACACATATGTTTTTATTTTCAACAAAATTATATGAGCTCTCATGTCCGAGTGGTCAAAGGCGCAGTGTATAGTTACGTCCGAGTTCAATTATAATTATAATTTTGTAGAATTTTTCAAAGAAATACGGTTGATTACCTACTATTATTGTGTTCAATATAAATACCTGATAATATAATATTTTTAATTCTTCATTATTTATTGGGTGTAGATAAAATAGCGTATGCAACTCTCATGTGATGGTTATTAATACACTCGCATAAACCATACGAAACTCACCTTCGGCTCGTTTCGTATCCCGGTTTATGCTCATGTATTAATAACTATCATTACACGATCGTTGCATAATATACTATTATTATCTTAACGCCAGGGACAGGCAATCAATTTGAAAACATAAGCGAATCTTTAATTAGAGTCGTAGGTAACTTATATTCTCATTTTCTTCATTTCTTGCTGATGAATATTTCTATGTCAAATTTGATGAGGAAGACATAATTGCAATGTCAGGTTTCAAGAAGAAGATCAAAATGGACAGTGTGTCAATCACTGGTTATGGACGCAAATTTCTTGTGTCGGCAATTGCAAAAGTCGCAAGGAGGATGTCGGAGGCATTTTAGGTGTTCTTGTAGCTGCGTTACGACCTCGTCTGAATTGTTCATCAGGAAAGTAGCATTATTGATGTTACAAAATTGTTCGTTCCGTCAACTGGGTGACGAACGTCAACCCTCAGAAGTCGAACATTCTGCAAGCGATGGATCAACGAGGCCTTACCTTCGAATGTGCGATTACCCAGAACGGTGACCCGGCGAGCAATCGAACCCCGGTCTTCCGCTTGAAAAGTGGACGTGCTAACCCTACACTACCGAGTCCACAAAAATACCAAAAGCGCTCTCGTAATTCAACAGGCTCCATTTTTGCATATTTTTCGTTCAAATATTGCTCTATTACAAAATTAATCGAGCGAGAGGGGGGGTAGTAGAAAAGAGGAGGGATGTCAGGTGGTATGAAAGCCAAGGCGACACATTGATATATGAATCAAAGCTCAGGGAAACGTTGAACACGGAAAGTCAATCAAACGCACTAAAGCCCGAACTCGCATCACCTAATCCCACCCCTGGCGCACATAGGTGGAGGAGGGAAATAAACTAACCGTTTGTTGCCATATTTTAAAGTATGCCGAATCCAACTAAACTACTAAACCAATCCGATTCATCTTCCGATGCTTTGTTCTAGTTATACAGGCTGATATAGGTGAAATTGCTGAGAATGTCCCTGCGAGGTAGGCAAACCCCCTCCCCACACGCCCACTGTTAGTGAATATCTTGAAGAAATCTTCATTGTTTCGATCTGACCAAATCATCTGAGGGTATAGTATAATCTCATCAACGTATCATGCCCATCTTCACTACCAACTTTGGAGAGCGAAGTGAACTGAAATTCATATGGAATAAGATGTATATTATATTTCCACTGCCATCAAAATTTGAGTGGATATATGGAATTAGGTTTGCGAAATGTCAACTTTCGATCCCTCTATCTTTTTGGGTCATCAATGGGACTGAGATGAATTTTCACTTGAACGAACTGAGCCAGCGGATTTTCTTCTACTGTTATATGATTGGCTACAAAGGGTGGATATTCAAATGCTGAGTTGGTCAGTGAAGGATTGAAGTAATTAACTAATCCAATAAAAAATCATATTTCGAAAACACTATAATTTGTAGGCCTGACCTCAGACAGCATATGAAAAAATTATATTGTTAAGGTGAGAAAAACATGTAACCCAAAGGAATTCAAGGTTTCAGTTTCCGAGGAGTGAAGTATATAATATAATACGTGAATCATCGATGATTGAAAAACAATATTGGCACTGAAAGTCTCCTCTCAACAAAAATTCTTTGAAACAGAAGAACACGAATCTGAAGCCAAAATTGTTAATTTACTTTTTGTCAATAATATGTATGTTGCTTTCTGCCTTCGGGAGATATCACCCCTCAACAGTCGAAAAGAGGGTTTAACACATTTTTGTTTATACCAAAAGTGATGGGTATACAGTTTTCATTTGGCATATACCATTTACACCTCATTCCACCTCCCTACAATACGTTTTTATTGAATATCATTGTTATTTTCCACCGAAAAAGTAAACCCGAAATTTACTTACCCTAATTTAGTTATTTTCGTGACGAAAATTTCCTCGTTCCTATAATGAAAGTTTTCGAAAAGGTGAAATGTGCCCCTTTACCGATCATTATTGAAGGACGGTAACTTTCGAATAGAGGGATAGTGTCGCGTTTCAACCATACAAATAGCCTAAGAGCCAGCGATCGCCAGACTTACGTTATTTTATAAAAGCTGAAAGTTCATCTGCGCGTGTCCCCAACAAAGGTGAAAACAATCAGCGACTGTGGAGTTTAGATCTTGGTTGCTTGGCCAGGAAACAGACAGCAAAGATTTTCATCCAAGTCATGTGTTTTCTTATATATTTCTTACGAATGTCGTAGCTTCAAGCGCACATTTTCTTGATTACTTATACATAACGTCAAAAGATGGCAAGCAATTCAGCAACAGATGTGAAATAATTTCATCAATATCTTAGGTCATTCATATTTTTATAAGTACTTTCAGGATTGAACTGTTATTTTCCGTATAAACTTCTATTGTTAACACTCCTGTGAAGCTTCATCATCTTTCTGCCAATATTTCAGTCAAACCATTTTATCCAACTGACAAATAGATATCTGCACCTACTTTACCCTTCAGAAAAGATAAATTTCTCTTACATTGACAAGTAAACAGAAATATCGACATTATAGGCAAGATGGCGTCACAAAAACATTTCAAATACTGTCAAACGTAAGTATAATTATGATTTAATGAAGTTGAGGGGTGTCTGGCAGGGGGTTGGAACCAGAGTAAGTGTCTGGCAATGGATGATGTGATTTCTAATACCATTCCGAAGAAGATATGAAAAAGCTGAGCTTTATATTTTGACGAAAGTGAGGTACTATATTATACGCCTTTGCTACCTGGTATCTGAAGAAGTAACTATCATCCAAACTTCATAGTCGCTGATCGTTCTCACCTGTGTTAGGGGAATAAGCAGAGAAACTTTCAGCTTTTATAAAATAACGAAGGTCTGGCGGACGCGGGCTCTTGCTCTAAAAAATATGTTTGTATGTATTCTGTATTCTGCTCTACAGAGAACATACTTATACTTATATCTGATTCCCACAACCATATATGTATATTTTATTTACAAACCGACATTGTAAAGAATACTACTTGGTAAAGAAAATCTTTATTCTAGATTATAGGTTTGTACATTGGTACGTTATAACTGGCGTTGTTGAAGTCTTATGTCACGTTGACGAAACATAGATGACATGATATGAATAGATTACTTCACATCCTTTCACAAATTAAAATGTCGAAACTTAAACGATAAAAAATACAATTGAAAAAAAAATCAAGACACTCATAAGAACAAATTATTCGAATCATTCATTGTCATTACTTAATCATCATTATTGATTCAAAAGTTCTACTGAATATTGTTTCAACCCAGAACATAGTCATCAAATCTTACAGGCCTTCTCGTTGTTCTAGATACTCTTCCTCCAGGTCTTTCAGAGCCCTCATTCCTATCATCAGATGGTTTAGTTGATGAGGAAGGTGAGGGTTTCAGAAGTTTTCTGTTTCTTCTTAGCATTTTTCCTGAATCATCCTCTACAATGTACGATCTTGGACTTTGATGTTCACTTATAACAGTGCCGGGCTCCCATATTCCATCTTTTCCGATGACGATTTTATCACCTTTTACTTTCGGCAAATTCCTAATTCCTTTCTTGTCATAATGATCCTTCTGAACTTGCTGACTTTTTATCAATTTTCTCCTGACTTCCTCTTTCATCTGTTGCTTACTGGCTTCTACTGCTCGACAATATTCCGAAACTTTTTCCAGGGTAATATTTCCATCTCGCAGAAGGACTTTTTTCACATTCGAATCTCGTATTCCAAATATAATTTGATCTCTGATTATGCTTGATTCCTGATTCCCAAATGCATACTTAGGAATGGAAATTTTCAGTTCGGTAAGATAACTATCGAATGCTTGCCCTACTTTCTGTGTTATGTTCCTGATCACGAATCTTTCATACACAATATTGGCTCTTGGTTTACAGTAACTCTCAAATTCTTTGAATAACTCTTCCAGTGTGATTGTTTCACTATTTAGCTTCAGTGAATTGAAAACTTTTAGACCCTCTTCACCAATGGCACTTAGGAAAATTGCGACCTTAACATCTTCTCTAACATCGGTCCCATCTTTCCCCGAAGCTTTCATGAATAAATTGAACTGTTGCTTCCATCAGATCCAGTTTTCAGCTGAATTCCCTCCGAATGTGAGAGGTTTCGGTGGTCGAAAAATTGATTCCATATTCGTATATCTCTAACTCGACGTGATAATTATCACAAATCAGTTCACTTCTGACACCATGTAAAGAATACTACTTGGTAAAGCAAATCTTTATTCTAGATTATAGGTTTGTAGATTGGTACGTTATAACTGGCGTTGTTGATGTCTTATGTCACGTTGACGAAACATAGATGACATAATATGAACAGATTACTTCACAGACATGAAGTTCGTTAGGTGGAGTTATGCAACTTCTGTGTGAAAAAAAAAACGGTATATTGGGAGGAAATAATGCGATATGATAAGGTAAAGCTTATACACCAAATGTTTGGTATTGTTTTCCAGCTATCATTCATCTTGAATGGCGAGTGTCAAAAGTTTCCTGAGAACATTCTCAGCAAATAGAACCATAATGTGTACTTAATATTCTTTCGATTCCATCTATATTTGGATGAATTACTCTCTTTGAATTACTCTTTCAAAATTTCCATGTTTTGCTATTTTCTTTGAAAGCTCTCACAACCCCAAAGAACTGATTCACTCTCTTGCATTAACAATCAGTTTGTCTCTCATATTCGTTGGAGTTTTTGCTTTTTTGGTTCCGTCAAGGAATATTACCGAAATTAAAATTTTCAACACTTCTCATCAATGCTTAATAATAGTAGGTACCTACAACTCAGTATCACCGAAGGAGACTTTCTAGAAGATTGGCAATTTTTCTTTTCTGTTTCATTTCTGATTGTTTTTGTAAAGATAGTAATTGCAAAATGATTTCCTATAATCATAATATATTCATGAGACAGTCGTCAGTCTTTTTCATCATCAACCCTTGGAATATATATGTATCACTGCAACACAAAAAATATGTTCTATCTAGCTGACTGCAATTTAACAGAAGTCATTGAGACTATGAGTGATATTAATAATAAAAAATCATACGGCATTGATGAGATTTCAGTGACCATCCTGCAAAACCTTCCCATATCGGCTATGAATTCTTTGGTCACGCTAATTAACCACTCTTTCAGAACTGGAGTGTTTCCCTCCTTTCTGAAAACATCAATGGTGATCCCTTCACATGAGGGAGGAGATGAAAAGGACCCATCAAATCACCGCCCCATATCTTTGATACCCAGCCTGGCAAAAATAATAGAAAAATTAGTAAAATCACGTCTACAAAGTTTTCTGTTAGCAAATGGTATAATATGTGCTGAACAATTTGGGTTTCAACCCAACAAAGGTACAAATGATGCCTTATTTTCGTTTATGGAAAAGGTTTATGAGGAGATCAACGCTGGTGAATGTGCTGCGGCGGTATTTTGCAACTTCACCAAGGCGTTCGATTGTGTGAAGCATGATGTACTTCTTCAAAAACTCCCCTATTATGGATTCAGAAATAAGAGCCTAGAGTGGATTGCATCCTATCTCAAGGATCGAGCACAAGTAGTGCGTTGTATTACTGAGTCAGATATGGGTTACATCGAGCATGGAGTACCACAGGGCTCGGTGCTTGGCCCATTGCTCTTCCTCCTTTACATCAACGACTTCAGAAAACTTGAAATCCAGGCAAAGATTACTTTATTTGCAGATGACACTACAATCTTGTGGCATGATAAATCTGAAGAAGAACTATTTGACAAATTAGAACAAGATATGCGATCGATTGAAGAATGGTGTGATGCAAACTCTCTAGTAATTAATTTCAAAGAAACAAATATTGTAACATTTCGTTGCAGTCTTCCTGATTTGAATATATCAAATGACTATATCAATAACAAAAGTTCTACAAGGTTCCTTGGCATTGATATAGATAACAAAATGAAATTTGGACAACATATCGAAAGACTATGTAATAAAATCGAATCAGGTTGCTACGCTCTTAGGATTATTTCCAATGAGCTAGGTCACGCTCCAGCTAGAACCAGCTACTTTGCTCTCATTGAATCACATCTTAGGTATGGAATTTTCTTCTGGGGAGTTTGTAGTAAGCATCTACTCAAAAACGTTTTCGTCCTGCAGAAAAGAGCGTTAAGATACATGTGTCGAGTTAGACATAGAGTTTCATGCAGAGATTTATTTAGAGAACAAAGAATTTTAACAGTTGTTTCCCTTTTCATAATGGAAACATTGACTCTTATACACAAAAATAAACACAATTTTAATTTAGCAAATTCTCAGCACTGTACTCGACATCAGAATTCTATTAAGTTACCTAGACCAACTAGCACATTGGTGAAAGACTTTATAATGGCATCAAAATGTATAATCACCTGCCCAACAACATTAGAGAACTATCGGTTTTGAAAAGGTTCAGAAGTGAAATCAAAGCTATTTTTATTCATAGAGCTTTTTACGATGTTGAAGAGTATTTCTCAACAGCCTTTCAATTGAATTTTTATAGCAACTTTTTTAGATTATGACATGGATTCATATCTAATACTGTTGTATTTCACACTGAACGTGACATTTGCTTTGACAGACCCTCCCTTAATGTGGGGTGCTATTTTTTATTTTTTATACTCTATATACTTTTTATGTGACGTAACACTTTGTATTTTATTCTGTATTTTCATCTACATATTTTTATCTATATATATATATATATATATATATATATATATATATATATATATATATATATATATATATATATATATGTGTGTATATGTTTTGTGTAGAGTATGATAATAGTAATAATTTGTTTGTCTTACTTTGTGAAGTGATGATATATTCATTTATTTATACCTCCTATGCTTTGTCAATGAGAATGTAATTCTTCAGACAATGAAGTATATCTTGATTGATTGATTGATTTTCATAATATTTGCATCATCAAAGCAAAGTAAGAATTGCCAAAACTGAAAAAAGTGCCAAATGACTGAATAAACATGAAATGTCAGAAAGAATAAACGGAACACTGCTTCTGTGTCAGCTCATTAAGTCGATTCTATGGAAATATTATGGAAGCACGATGCAAAGCTATCGCTTTTGGACAACATGGGCAAGAAACACCAGAAAAAAGTAAAACGCTTTTCAACTTCATTCTCGATTCTTGCCATTTTTCGAGCAACCAAATATTTCACTTAGTTAAGAGATAATATCAAAATATATTATAAATAAGAGGATAATTTATTATTTGGTTTTTCTATTTCCAGATACCTGCTCGTTGCCTAAGCAAAAAGGAGACTGTACAAATTTCACAGTTCGATGGTTCTTTGATATAGAAGAGTATGGTGGCTGTGCAAGATTTTGGTATGGTGGTTGCGGTGGTAATGAGAATCGTTTCTATTCGAAGGAAGAATGTGAAAATGTTTGTGTAAAACCACAAGGCAGAGGTGAGAGTGATATTTACACATTTTGAAAATCGATAGTGTTACGTCACTTGCTGCCAAGGGGTCGCTATAATTTTTTTCTCGAATAAAAAGAGAGGTCTTGTTATACTTCGTTTCATAGGTCTTCTATTTCTCTGTCAAAGATCACTATAATGACTAATTGGACTCGCTGTTTTTGAGTTGAAGGCAATCGAAATTGCCTATTCCAACCTTGGTTCCTCTAGACTAGAGGTTCGACTTCTGGAATAAAGAATTAAACCTGTGTTAATTCATGCCGAAGATAGGGTAGATCATCATAAAGGTTAACCAGAGGTTATTGGAATAAATTGAAATGAGATTTGAATGAAATTACAGCAGAAATTGTGATTTTTCATCAGTTTGAAGATAATGGAACATTAACAACCCAGGAAGGGAAGAAGAATTGAACTACCTATAATACAGGATATCATAAGATCAGGATAGAAAAAAGTCGGTAGTGCCCTCGCAGCAGCGAGTGCCATCCAGGATAAGTGGATCAACAAACTATTCGAAATTTTGACTTTTTGAAAAACTCAAAGAACGTGATCCTTTTTGCATAATTGATTAAAAATATCCAGATCTGTCAGAATCTTTCAGTTAATTTCATTTGATAGTTTTTCAATCAATACACTTCGTGGTTTTCAAAAATCATTGTAGAATGCCACTTCTCTAGGAAAATTCAATGGATCTTCGTTAAAGTAATCCGTCCGTACCGGGGAAAGAGCAATTTCAAATAATTGGTGAGATGATAGTAAATCCTCAAAAATCTACTTCTTCCATACCGAATATTTTTGAGGTGTGTCCTTCTGCTGTGTGAGGACTCTTGAAGAGGAATAAAGAATTATTCATGCAATATCAAAATGGTACACCAGTCCACTGAAGATGACCCTGATCGAAGAACAGAATTCCGCGGAATTATGATGGAAACCATTACAAGGCATCTCCACAACATTTGTTTCATTGACGAGTGTACATTTTTTCTCAACGGCAATATTCACCTACAAAATTACCGTTATTAGAGTGACACCTTCCCTCACGTCTTCTGTGAAACTCATACTGAATATCCAGAAAATATTGAAGTTTGAGCAGGAATATTGGGAAAACATATTGTAGGACCTCCATTCATCGAACAGAATTGAATAGTGGAACTTTATTCGAATGTGCTGGAGGTTACTGTTGACCTACTAATCACTGAAATCGTTGAAGCAAATCCAAATGAATTCAATTTGGACATTGTATTCCAACAAAATGGAGCACCACCAGATTACTCTAGACAAGTGAAAAACTATTTGGATAATACTTTCCCTGGTCGTTGTATTGGCGTCGAGGTCCTACGGAATGGTCAGCCCGCTCGCCAGATTTGACATCCTCAAACATTTTTCATAAGGCTATTTGGCGCAAAAGGTGTATGAAACTGTACCTGCTTCAATATTGAATTTACGACAGAGAATGATAAATAATTGTAAATATCGACGTTCCTGAGTTCGAAAATGTTCTGCGTGAAATATCGGATAGGCTGTTCTTATGTCTAGAAGTTCAAGGCAATCATTGCGAACATCTTCTGAACTGAACTCAGCTGATTTCCTCAAATTATGAATTCGGAGTCGATGTATTTGGGCAATTATCGAATGTTTCGCCATTTTCTAGTAGGTGAAGATATTGACTTAATATTCCAGGGTTGTGTGATATTAGTCAGGAACTTCAAGGGGATCTGTCACAGGAGCCCCTCTTTCCATTTTATTTTTCTTTCAGATGGCGCACATTTGCCTTCTTGAAATTTGCATGTGTTAATTACTCCAGAATAAAGTGTTCATGCATGAATTTCTTTTTTCCAAGTTTAAATTTTGAATTGACCCATAAACGATGAGATTAGAACCTTTGGTGTAAAAGTTGAAACTTTTCCTAGAGATCAATTACCCTAACACCAAACTGATATTTTCGCACTCAAAAAAATTTATGAATTTTCTTCTCCTGAAGATGCTAACCTTGTTAGCGAAACGCGCGTCGAGTGCGAAAATATCAGTTCGGTATTATGGTAATTGATCTCTGGGAAAAGTTTGATTCGACCCGTTCAAAAAATACACGTAGACATCAAAGAATACCACTGTGTAATCAAATGGTTTTCAATATTCTGCTGTTACTGCTGTTGTTTTTCGCGATATATGAATATATTTACATTGAAGTAGCACTACTTATAAAACTGTTATTACTCCTTCAGTATTTCAGGTGTATGTGTTTTACCGAAAGTAAGTGGTCCATGTGAAGGGTTCTACCTGCTTTGGTATTATGACAACAAATTGAAGAACTGTTCACCATTTGTGTATGGAGGATGTAAAGGAAACAATAACAGATTTGAAACCCAAGAAGCTTGCTCAGATATGTGTCATATGGACCAGAGTGCAGGTATAAAAAAAATGTATTCCTCAAGGGCATAAATGAAAATGATGAAACGAAGATGTATAGTAAATAATTACTTCTGATGTTGCAAAAATTATTCGGAAAAATTGAATAGAAAAGTTTTGACACCCAAACATCCATAATTGCTAGTTCAAAATAGATCTAAGCGAAACGCTTGTTGAACTGATGGATGTAGAAGATCTTCATGAAAATTAAGAAATGAAACTTCTATTTTCGTCCCTTTCGGACATTATGCCATAACGTCCATATGAGAGTAAACTACACCAACGTTAGTCAGAAATATTAGTGGTATGAAAACACAAAATGTTTTATTTCTCAATGATCGAGCTCGTTTCTATGACAACAGTATAGAAAAAAGTTTTTCTGCTCCCACCCGTAAATATGTTGATTTATTTATAGTTCACTAAACGGATAAGTAGGCGATTCTAGTCAACAGAATAGGTATGATTTGATATCCTCACAAGGTAGGATAGTAATTCCATCAATCATAGAGAAAAAAATACTTGTTTACCAGGGATATCCGTGTAAAAACGTCACAATTCTGATCTGCCTACCCACAAACACGATATCCAAGTTGTTTCATTTAAGCATAAATAAGTGTCTGAAATAATTTCTAGTTTATTGAGTCAAGTTTGAATTGTCACAATTGATGTATTTTCTGTATAATTGCAGGACTTACATCTACTTCTAAAACCTATAATCATCCGAAATCACAGTCCAAGTGGCCAAACTGTTAGAGCATTGACCCTCTGAAACGATACATTTTATAGTCGTGGGTTCAAGTCTCACCGAATCCGACTTCATTTTGGCCTTTTTTCAATTTGACTCTGCTGATTTGATTCAAATCTTTTGATATTGATTTAATAATGTTTTTTTCTATGGTTTTTTCATAAATATCTGAAATTGATTATCAGTATAATGAGAGTTCTGAAATATTCACTAAGTTGAAGAATAATCAACTGTTCAACTCGAATGGACCATATCCACTTTTGTTGTACAAATTACTATTTTCGGCTATTGAACCTTATCTGAGATGTTCTTCATTTCCGTTTCCCATGCTGGCTGGGGTCATTATTGGGAGGTTATAGTCATATTTCTGTCAATATTGTATTCCGAATAGACCGCGGGCATATCTGACAGACGACAGTAAAATGATAGTTGTGAATCCAGCCTGCTGGACTAACAAACAGATCTACAAATGCTTATTGTGCATTTGTGTCGTATTTCAAAATATTTTTTGTCGATAATAACCCAATTTTGAGCAATTGTGATGTTTCAATCCTCTTGCTATTAAGAGACGTGATTTGTGTTTTCAAGCAACTAGAAGAGCAGATTTAAGTACTGATAAGTTGAAATGGGCAACGGTATATTCATGCATTTTGTATTTCAGAATTGCAATTATAATCTTATTAAATTACCATTGTTGTTTATGGATATACGATTTGTTTGTCCAGCAGGCTGATGCATGTGACGTCACATGCCCGCGGTCTATAATCAAACCACCTACGATTCGACCAACCAAACTAAGAGGACATATTACTATAATACTCCAAGCTCCTAAGTCGAGTGTTTTTCCAGAAGACTTGGTTTTATTTTTCATCAAAATATTTTTATCTTTCAGTGGTGCACATGGTACATTCATCAGATTTTTTTTGAAGCAATACAAGACAACAGGCAATATAGAAACTATTATGAATAATGGACTTGAAAAAAATAATCAATACAGATAACATATTACTTAGATCTCAGCCATTGTCATGGATAATAACAAATGTGCTTTACTAGCGGTGGTCGACATTTTGCTCAAGGGTAACCAGTAGGTTGGCGTTCGAGAGACATTAGCCATCGCCATAGTTGGCCCCTCTCCTCACTCACAGATACAGAACCCCGTGCCAACACTATTTTCGAAAGTTTTTTTCATTTTAGTTTTTTCGTGTGTATTGATGCTTTCACGTTCGCATCTGTTTAATGCTGGTGTTATACTGGGTGTTTCAAATTCGATCCTCACCACTGGGATCTCGGAAACTATGAGATATACGAAGATGCTTAAATCGGGACAAAGTTGCGCATTTACCTGGCTAACAATATGTCGTTGAGAAAGTTCTGAAATTCCGAGTATATCTGGAGATATCCGGAAAAAATAGATATTTCGGAAAACGATTTTTAATTTTTTCTGACTTTATTTTTCGCAGGTTCGAAAATGAATTGCACTTTCACATTGACACTTTTTCCCTGGCACATAATGGGGTTTTCGGATTTGCTATCCGACGTTTTGTCTCCCGGCCACCATCATCAACTTTATTTTTTCTTATGGGCGCTACATTGTATTCTTTCTGTTTTGAATAGAATCAGATTTTATCTTTTCAATGATGTTTCATAAGTTATTATTCTTTTTCGACAAATTGAAGATATCGAAAAACAAATTCTTATCATAATAGGCTTTGAATTTAATTTTTTCTAAATTTGACTTTCAATTTTCCACATTCAATGACATTTTGTTATTGTACAAGTTATCGAATTATTGGCTAAAGATAGCTTTCAAGAATGAAGAAAACAGAGATATGATACAAATTCATTACAAATTCGATAGAAACAGTGTTGGGACATCGGAATTGTATTCAAACTTGTATGTCGGAAGACGACAACCACATCGAACTATGTTCAAGTTATTGGATCAAATTCTCACCGAGTTTGGTTAGTTGAAAGCCAATGGAAAAATACGGAGACCGAATGGACCAGTAAACTGAAGATATTTTGATAAACGAGTTATGTATGAGTTAAGTTAGATATTGTGTCTTTTTCAATTAAAATTAATAATTTGGAGATGAACATGACCACGGGGAAATCTACACGTCAAATTTCTTCCGAAATGAATATTTGTCAAATAAGTGCTTGGAGACATCTCAAAGGAAGCGGTTTCGAATGTTACGATATACACAAATCTCAAAAATTGCATCCAGGTGATCCCGAAAGGCGATAACAATTTTGTAATTGGCTTATAATGAGACCTGATTCTCCTGTTTTCCTGGAAAATTTAATTTTTACAGATGAACGCACCTTTACGAATTATGGGACATTCAATCGAAACAACGAACACATTTGGAGCATAGACAACCCCAGGCAGTTCCGAGAAATTCGACCTCAAGTCAATGATAATTTATGATACATCATTGAAAAGGTAAAATCTGGTTCTATTCAAAACAGAAAGAATCCAATGTAGCGCCTATAAGAAAAAAATAAAGTTGATGATGATGGCCGAAAGACGAAACGTCGGATAGCAAATCTGAAAACACCAATATGTAGCAGGGAAAAAGTGGCAATGTGGAAGTGCGATTTATTTTCGAATAATTCGAAAAATGAAGCCAGAAAAAAATGAAAACCATTTTCCGAAATTCCTGATTTTTCCGGATATCTCCAGATATACTCAAAATTTCAGAACTTCCTCAAAGGGATATTGTTAGTCAGGTAAATGCGCAACTTTGCCCCAATTTAACCATCATCGTATCTCTCCTAGTTTCCGAGATCTCAATGGAGGGTCGGATTTGAAACACTCTGTATACTATTAAAGTTCAATTTATTTTTCATTATACAATGCCCCTTCATCGAACACTCTTGAGTGCACCCGGGAGACAGAGAAAGGGTCAGCTAATTGTCTTGGGTGCCGTAGCGTTCTGAGACGTCTTACTGATTTTTACTATTAGTCTAGGAGGCGACGACACTAAACCTATAATGATAGAGCTCCCAGAAGTCATATATATAATTCGTTAGTTCATCAATAGGAGAACACAAAATGGCCCTGCTGCCATGTCCAAAATGGGGCAACGCTTTAAAAAAAATTTAACGAAAAAACTTTATTTTTGGGTTTCTGTAATGATAAGTCTCCCGTTCCGTGATTGTTCCTCAAGGTAGAGGAGTGGTAGGACTATATGAAAAATCAGTGCTGCCAGCCCCCTGATGAGGCTTATCAGGTGCTGCCGAGAGATTAGTGACCCCTCGGTACCCGGGTTTCTATAATCATCGGACTCCTCAAAGAACCAAAGTATTTCTGAAAGGTCTTCATTTTTTGTGTAAGAAAAACCACTGCTGCCTTTTCCAAACAGAGGACAACATGGCAGCAGCAGCGTTTGAAAGTCGCTCTCCGCGCAACCGATTTTGCGTTTCAATTCGGTTTCATTAGCAATCTTCTGGGTTTTTCCCATTTGTATTATTGAAACACGCCTGCCACTACCACGAACAATGAATTTTACGTGTCGTTGATTGTTTAAACAAATTAAATCGCATTTTTTTGTAATTTTTTTCGATTTTTCAACCGTTTTCATTGTTGTTCCATACTGTCTTTTGTCGTTGATTATCGAAACAAATGATTCTGAGAAGTTTTCAATGATTCATTCATGATAAGATGGAATAATATCGAAATGAGTACAAAACAAAACAATGAAGATTTTTAAATTATTTGATCATAAATTTTTTTTCTTCAAAGATGTATGCGTACAGTAATGTACAATATGAAGGAAAGATAACTTTTCTATACTTATACTATATTTATGATAGTCACTTGTTACGAACCACTTTTCATTTTTCGTATCAACTATTGTTTTCCTACTATTCGTCATCCGAATGGAAAGTAAGGGTATGGAAATCATCGTCACAATCGTCGTCAGTTTGAACATAGCCAATATATCGTCTACGATTAAGGGCGTCGGCTGACCTGTGTACCAAAGGGGCTGTAGCTTTTCGCGCAACTCCCAACCGTACTCGTGGAAACGGAACGTTACGCATTTTGAAGACGTTGCATTCAGCCACATGCTGGTGACGTATATAGTACGTAGAATTTTTTGTTTGAATGATCGGTAACACGGCGGAATGAGAGGCGAGTCGAAACCTCTTACTTTTTTCAAAAAAACATCATTGAATTCGTTTCCCGAGTATAATTTTTGGAAAATCTCGAATCTCGCATCATCCACACGCCTACATATTTTTATTGAATACATTTGTGACGTGAACTCTTGCAACGAATCGATTATATATTCGTTCTCCAAATCCGTGATATCCTTTAGAGACGCAGAAACATTCAGGAAACGATTGTTTCTTTCTAAGTTTTTCAACCGGGGTTTCAACATATAGGGAGTTTCCGCTCAAAATATATGATAATTTTTTGTAGGAAATCATAGTAGAAAAAATTAAATTGGAATGTAGCGGTGTTCTCTCCAAAGATGAATTTGGTCATACAAATCCAATTTTTGAGGAACACAAAGCCCGTTCCCAGTACGTCGAAATTCGCACCAGAAGTTCTTGAGAAAGAACCTGGTATATCTGAAACTACGATGACCTCCACAC
The DNA here is from genome assembly GCA_032362365.1 of Zygogramma bicolorata. Lineage (NCBI taxonomy): Eukaryota > Metazoa > Arthropoda > Insecta > Coleoptera > Chrysomelidae > Zygogramma > Zygogramma bicolorata. Next base: position 26,246 of record JAVJAQ010006017.1, on the reverse strand, counting down.
CTGCGGTTTTGCAAACCACAAATCTATCGACATCACTGTCCGCATCTTCACCAACAGCGATGAAATTCGAGGAAGCGGGAATGGACTTTTCTGAATAAATCCAAAGCAAATATCCCCTGCAGTTTCTGCTCTATGTCAAGACTGACAATCTATAAGAAGTAGAAGGTACACTGAATAACATTAAAATTGCCTATTAATGACGTATTACCTCACTTCCAAATATTTTCCCATAGAATTCGAGGATGGGGTTTACTCGTCAGGAAACGCGTATTATTTTAACACTTCTCATTTTTCCAATCTGCCAGAATTCCAATGGGAGTTAGATTTAATTGCATGACTACCGTAGACGAAAGCAAAATGCAAATAGTTGAATATTTGGTGCTCATTAATCGTTCTCCAACGTCCCATGAAATTATAAACCACACTCTGAAGAATGTTGCTGTTATTGCCAGGCACTGCGAGTAATCGAAAATCATCGTCACTTACGATTTGGATGTTGCCATAATAGCATTGCTTATCCAGCACAGCGTGAGTCCCAAATATAACGATATTTTCATTAACATGAATAATCGAATTATTTGAAAAACCATCACTCTTTTTTTTTTGCCCTCTTCCAAATTTCAATATTATTCCTTCTATCATGTATGATGTTTTTATTCGACGACGACGACAATGAACACGGTTGAAAAATCGAAAAAATTACAATAAAAAGCGATTTCATTTGTTTAAACAATCAACGATACGTAATATTCATTGTTAGTGGTAGTGGCAGGCGTGTTTCAATAATACAAATAGAAAACACCCGGAAGATTGCTAATGAAACCGAACTGAAACGCAAAATGGGTTGCGCGGAGAGCGACTTTCAAACGTTGCTGCCGCCATGTGGTCCACTTTTTGGAAAAGGCAGCAGTGGTTTTTCTTACACAAAAAATGAAGACTTTTCAGAAATACTTTGGTTCTTTGGGGAGTCCGATGATTATAGAAACCCGGGTACGGAGGGGTCACTAATCTCTCGACAGCACCTGATAAGCCCCATCAGGGGACTGGCAGCACTGCTTTTTCATATAGTCCTACCCCTCCTCTACCTTGAGGAACAATCAAGAAACGGGAGACTCATCATTACATTGATGAACTAACGAATTATATATATGACTTCTGGGAGCCCTATCATTATAGGTTTAGTGTCGTCGCCTCTTAGACTATATAGCGCATTTGCTATTAAACTGTAGGGAAACCCAGAAAAACCTTCAGTGCAACCGTGGTCGGTTAGTGTATTCAATCCAGATATCCCACCTACCAAGATCGGACCAATAGAAGCTAACTTTTATCGAGGAACATGAATAGGTAGTGCAACATAGAACCTTCCAATTTAGTGAATTCTGAATTGCATATTCAGAAACTCAATCAGTTTTCATCCACGTGTTTCGGATAGCATTTTTGCCGAAATGGTATTTCATGATACAACCATATTCGAATAGGATCAGAGTGAAATTGACTGTCGAATTGAATTTGGAATGGGTATTTCAAAATCTGAAGAATGCACCTGAAAAATATTCCTCGAATCACAATTGTTGGTACTGTAGGGTTCTCTGGGTAGCCCTACGGTTGAAATGGCATATGCGTTACCAGAAAATCAATGAGACGCCTCAGAGCGTTTCGGCACTCAAAAAAAAATCATTCTTTCTGCCTGCTCTTAGCACTGCCTTCTTGGCTCACACGTAGAGTGTTTGAGAGAAAAGAAATATATGTGAATAAGTAACATCACTTCTGTTACAGAAAACCACCTGGAAAATAATCAAGCAAGCAAGACTGAAAAAACAATGGAAAATACAGACGATGATGTAGTGGAACTGTTTCAATTGGACCGACCTTGCAGTTCCTCTGTCGGTGAGATACCAGGATCCTGTAGAATAGTTATATTGTGGGCACCTGACAAGAGTATTTCAAATTTTGGAAACACAGCAAGCACTGAATAAATGGAATGTTAAAATTCCCCGAAAAGAACTCATAATATTGAATTTTTATTCCATTCTTTGGTTGCAGTCCAATACATCGGGTGGTATCTGAGATCATTGATTCTCTTGCAGCTTATCCAATCCATCTTGGCACAGAACTAATAACGTATATGCCCAGCAATCTCTTTGAAGTATACTGTGATAAAAAAAACTTATTATATGTGTTCACAGTGTTGGAATTTATTCCTAGAAGGTGTTTTTTTTTTTCATAAATGTCTACACAACCAGTGTGCAACTGAAAAAGTATCTCAGTTTGTGCCAAGACAGATTGGATAAGCTGTACATTCGATCATTCTGGTTCTAAAACGTCTTATATCGAATCGAAATGATTTTCAATTGATGAAGTTATTTGACAACCACCAGATGATTACAGTCATGTTAAAAACGGATATTGCGGGTAGGTTCAGTAGAATATTCAAGATCAAGCAACATTCATCGTGACAAGGAAGTGGATGGTTCAGGACCTCATTAATTCTCGGCTCGTGAGTTCAGACTTAGAAAGGTTGACGTTTTTTGAATTCATCAAATGAATAAATCAGCCTTGGGTCCTATTCTCGTTTTTTTGTAGTTTTCTCCTATCCGACAATCTTATAGGTGCTCAGAAGTGTACAGAATGCAAAACCTTGTGCGGGGCAAAGGTTTACTGGTTGACAATGTTCCTTGTTGAGTGGTTTTGGTTCGGACTTCCGTTGTCTATATTATTAACTCTATTGAAGCCTGTTGCTGAAAAAAGAATAAAAAGGAGAAAAAAACTTATGATATTACAAATCGAATAATAAAGCAATCAAATCCAAACAAAAAAGGTTGAAATAAATTATTGGTTGAACAATAAAAATTAAAGGTATGATTGATCAAAGGAAAAAATGTTGTGACAAAAAATACTGAGATATCGAATATGATATAGCAGAGTCAAAACAAAAGTTTCAAGTTGAGTGTACTGGAGTGATGACATATTTCCTTTTTTAATTTTTTGACTCTGCTATATAATATGCGATTTCTCAGTTTTTTTTGTCACAAAATCATTTTTTTCGATCAATTATACCTCTAGTTTCTATTAATCTATCAAAAAACAATCTTTTATCTTCAGATTTGATTGCTTTATTATTTGATTTGTTCTTTCAGAAGTTTTCCCCCCCTTTTTTTTTCTGTAGGAGGAAGTTTCAATAGAGTTAATAATATTGTTACTAATCTCCTAGCGCCGGCCCTGACGAGATCGTAAACGTAGATGAGGGGTCGCGTCCTAGCGAACGTCATTTTCCAGGAACTGGATAATCGTCATCGAGGCCTCTCTCGAAGATTCTCCATAGGCGTTCGCAGGTATATATACGGGAGACACTTCATCGCGGGACAGTATTTTCAGAGCTGAGAGGCGAGAGTTATTGAGAGCTAAGTGGAGCAGAGCTTATTCGCGAAGCAGAGTTTCTATTAGAGAGAGTTAATCAGAGCGTTTAGTACAGAGTGTTGTTAAGTTCTCGGAGTGATTCAAGTGATTGTATTTTATTATGATAAAGAGTTGTAATAAAAGTGTTGTGAAGTGAAGTGTTGTTTGGAGTTTTAATCAACGAACCCCAAAGATATATCGTAACAATATGGACAATGGGAGCCATAACCAATACCACTAGAGAAAAGATTTACTGATTATCTGGGGTTCCAAAGCGCTCTGGGGCATCTTACTGAATTCCGGTAGCGCATTTGCTATTACAATAATAATTGTAGGGGAGCCCAGAAAAAACACCACTGCAACCGAGTCGGTTCTTATATTCTTCAAGAGATTCAACCTACCAGGATTGGTATCCGGTGTTATGATTCCTAAAATCTCGTGAATACGATAGTGAGTATTTTGTAGTGAGATCATTGAAACTACAACCAGAAGAAAACTAGTTATTGTCAAACCCGGAAAACACACAAGAATTAGTTATTGTTCATAATCTGTAGACAACAATAATTGGGGATGATCCCAAAACACATATGAATGGAATCAAACTCAAACCAAAAACATATTACTGTTTTTCTTCAGTTCATCACCAGCTACAATAAAGTCATTAGCCGTTCTGTGAAGCCGGTTGGAACGAAGTTTGAGGTGACGGCGAAATTATCGTTGACAGGAAACACAATCAGAATTGTTGGATCCTACCTTGTTCGTCAATGAAAATGTGGTTCAGTTCTCACTCACAACTTTTTTTCGGAGTTGCGTTGCATCGGCTCATTTTGCATTTTAAAATTACTCTTTCTAAAAGATTCTAGCTTACCGCTTCGTTTCAACATTGTATAGGACAACTTAGGACACTCATCAAATGTCTTTGTAAAAATGATTTGAAGCGTTTTCATGACGCCATTCACACTATAATGTCGATATATTTTTATTTACATACAGATTCACACGAAAGGAAAGCCCTGTAATATTCAAAGAACACCGCATGAATCAAGGTACAGGAGATATGACTTAACATCCACTTCAAATTTTTGTAGTTTGTTTGGCTCAGGAAAGGCACGAAGTTTCAAAGTTTAGCTGTTTCATTAAAAAAAGATTCCCTGAGCAAGGGAGGTTCGACAAGTTTCAAAGCGAACAACAAAGATTTAGAAATCAACTTCAACTCATTGTTGAGTATTTGCACAACTTTTTCTATCCGAAACTTCGACTACGAATAATTTGGTGGTAGTTTTCCTGCTTGGCCACAATGGAGTTAATGATTTCGAATTGACTATCAGATTCATTTGCGAAACTCTTCTAACTCCTCCTAAGAAACCAACTTGGTGATCAACATTTCGAGAGATTGCTGCAATTCATCCACTGCCTCTTTCGGTAGCATTGTTATCAAAGATTTGTCTCATTTCAGTGAGTAACTTATCCGAATCAGTTCTAAAAATAGGTGTATTCAACTCACGAAGTGAATGGATTAGTTTGGTTCTCAAAATTGCGTATTATAACAATTTTCACACTTCGAGCAGCCCCTCAATAAACACTTCTACTCCAAAGCAAGGCACGAGCATCAATCCTCACTCAGCATATTTGTCAGTGAGTTATATTTTTTCTATTGCCAGAGGAGTGGAAATTCCGATACCATATCCTAAATACCATTCAGACATAATTAAAAAATGCATGTTATTGAATTTTCCAGTGTAAGTCTGATTTTCAGATTTTTTTTTTTGATGAAAACTTACAAGGTGTAACGGAATGAATTTGTCTCACCCATGGAGGTACCACGAACGCAATGGAATTCGAACAATATATTACTAACCTTTGAAACTCCCATTGACAACAATGATATTTTTATATGACTGCTGGTATATCGAATGAAATATAATTTCTCGATCATTATTAACGGCACGAAGCATTCCTGTTCAGAAATCATTCGCAATCTAGAGATGTTTCCGCTTCTTACCAAGGGTTATGTAGGTAAACTGATACGGTGTATTGATATTCTTGTGGTAGTATTAGGAGTGACCAAGTAGATTTCACTACGGAAAGATTATGTGACTTGGTGGATTTCGTACCAAGCTTGGCTCGCACATTTTGGATTTTGAATTTATTCCGTAGTTATTATTACCATTGGGTTATTTTCTCTTTATTCATAACATCTCTTTTTTTTATATGCAGATTCACACGAAAGGGAAGCCCTGTGTGGGGATCTTTTCCCAATGAGTCCAGAGTAGAATTTCCAGCAAACATATTTGCAAATAATTTGGCTTTTTGTTGGGCAGTGGTGGCTTGTGATCCATCTTATTTGGTTGAAGGGAGAAATGAACTAGAAGTGAAATTTTTGGCGCCAGCTCTAGCAAATGACCAAAACGAACGAGAACCGTTAAGACATTTAACAAGTTTTGAACGAATTTTCTGATCATGTCCTTCTTTAGCAGCTTCAACTGATGCACTACACCTATTTCTTGCGTTTACATACTCAGATCTGGTCTCCAAACTAGGGTCTTGGCCAGCGATTGGATGCCGTTTGTTTGGATGTCACAGCCTCAGAGCAGATTTTATTGAACCGTGGTTTATCTCTTTGTACTACTTGGAATGAATATTTCCATTCCCAGAATAATGCTATCAGAGATTTCTTGGGCACATAGAGTGGGATCACCAGATGAAAAACAGACCCTTCTCCAAAGAAAATCAGAGGAAAACATTCGAAGACCGTCCCAGTCTGCTAATTTGTAATGCCAATGTACATAAGAACATTACGATTCTGTCGGGGAATGAGCCCTGTTAGTTTCACAATACCAAGTATTCAACTCTTTCATTTTTCTGCGTTCAAGTTTACTTCTACCATTTTCACTCTAGGAATGAAAATTAATTTCAGTGACAGAAGTGCTGAAGTTATGATCTATGTACTTTGCATAGTGTATGTGTTCCTGATCCCGCTCAAATTATTCGCTGATTCATTACTCAATAGCACATATAACAAACAGTTCATCTTGGGTGTTCCAATAATGAAAAATAATTCAACTGATATCTCTTCGGTGACGAGAGGTCACGAACGAATTGAAATTTCATATCTCCTATCAATAAATTCTCAGTCAAATGTTAGCGCGTAAGTTGTGACATGGGGCATTTCAAATACATTTTAGTGTGCATCTTATCAGTTCTCATTAGTGCGAATTCACAGTACCAAAATTATCAGCCCCAAAGTTATGCCTATATCCCGGGAAGTCAGCAATACACATATCCTTTAGGATTACAATACGGAGGTCCTTATGTTCAATATAGTATACCGCAACAATCTATCTACGGTCCTGTCAATGTGCCATATCCATATCAATTCGGATCACAGAATATTCCAATAGGTACACAGAATGTACCTATTCAACCGCAGATTGTTCCTGGGGGCTCTCAGAATCTTCCCTCGGGAACACCAAGCCTGCAACCAGGTGGTCAAAACAAAGCCACAGACCGCTTTGCTGGTGTGAAAACAGAAATGATCGATATCGACCCTGCAGAATTCAGAAGACTCTGGAGCATTCAAAAGTTTCAAACGCAAATAGTTTCCTATGAAGCAAGAAATCCTAGCGACACCGCAGGGTATGCTAACCAACCGACGTACATCATCAAAACTGAAAGTAAGCAGTTAAACAAAACGTCAGGCCCTCAGAGCATAAGCAGGCATGAAGTGCAAAGCAAAACTACTCAATTCAATAAGACTTTCGTGCTTCATCCAGGTGACAACGGCAGTAAGGTTTTGAATTTGAATTTCGTGAATGGAGTTCAAGTGACAGATGCGCCAGACGAGCCACAGGAACTCAGGGAAATGGATGAAACTACGGTAAGACCGACAACACTTTTGCCGACTACAACCGAAAATGAAGAGCCTGAAAATATCGATTCTTGGCTTCTTTGATTGGAATCCAATATATCACTAGATAAAATCGTGATAATGTATAATGATAAATAAACTCTATTGTTATATGCGGGTGAATTTTTTTGTCCTCCATTAGGGTTTTCCAGAAATGAATAATTGGTAGTGAAAAATTCCTGTTATATTTACATTATACAAAGTGGAACTATAGATATATCCCATTTCAGTACTCCTGTGTCACACGAAAAAAAAATGGTTATATTCAAGTATCATTACGGAAATTCAGAGAAAAATATGATTCTGCTTTTGATACTGGAATGTTCAAGGTGTGTGTATCGGAAATTTAGTTTCTCAGAAATGAGGTTCATAGCTTGCTTATTATAATGGAAAACCAGACCTGAGGAAAAATACCTCCACACAAGAGGATGCTAGAGCTAATTATATACAGGAGACGATTTATATACAGTTGCCTGAAAGATTTCCGCATAAAGGGTTTAGTACACCCACATCAATGTGCTGTGAGACTTTGATAGTGCCTACCACAGCTGTAGGCGAAACGCCAAGAACAAAAACCTGTGGACCACGGCAAACAAACCCGGATTAAACCCCAGAATAAGTATGACTAGAAAGATAATCGGGTACCCAACCACACCAATCAAGTAGCCATACTTTTTTATTATACCTATCTGAAAATACTTTATTCACATGCTTAATTAGCACACCAAAAGTGGGCTTTTTCGGTGCGCCTGCTCAAAAAAATTTACTGTGCGTTATTGTTTTAATCTTTTAATCGCAATTTGTTTGTAAATTCTTTTAGCAACGATGATATAATGAAAACAATAAATTAAAATTTTGTTCGTTCCCTGAAAACTATTTCTTTGTTCTTTTACTAGTGTTTGCGGTGTTTTTCTGGTTTGATTTGGTCGTTAGTTGTTCAATCTTAGATAATACCAAGATCAACTTGATCCTGGATATGGTGGTTTTTATTTCTGTATCAGGGGGGCATTTATATGTTATTGTGATCTCAAGTAGATCATATACATATCATTATCGAATTAGTATAGGATTTTGAATGAATTGTATGATTTTTATTGACAAATGATTCAATCAAAATTAACCTAATCCGTCGTTGGGGATCATTGAACAACCGGTCCTAAGTGAAATAGAACGCCATCCACATGGTGTTTTATATTCTACTGACCTACTAGGTACCAAACTTTTATCTCTATTGTTTTCGAAAATTATACTCGAATTATTATTAGACCTAGGAAAAAATAATAAAATCATTGTCTCGAATGAGTTCAAATATTTCCATTGGGTTCTTCAAGATGTAACGGATATTCATATATTTCCTTGAGGGCGTGGCAATACAGTTTTCCATTAATTATCAGTGGTATAAGATAATGACCGTACACATTGAAATTCGCAATCTTTTACATTTTGTCAATGACTTATTGAGGATCATCATCTTGAGTTTTATACGCTTCGATGCTAGAAAACAAACAAGAATAACATCATCAATAAATCGTCGCTGTGACCTAATTTATTACTCAAGGTTTTTGCTATCTCGCAGCGATTAGGTCATTAATTTTCTACGCCTTAGCCTAGATATCATAAAAACTCAATCAATCTGTTTCGAAAGGGGTCATCTATATCCCATTAGATTTTCTCGAAAAAAAAACATCGAATAATCTATTCCAGGAATAACTCTGCCAATCAGGGTTCAGAAACATTGAAGCAATATATTTTTATTCAATAACGAAGTTATCGTGAATATTGTCACTTGATATCTTCTCCCGTGGAATTGGATTCGTTTCACAGTATAGTTATGAGAAATGATTTATTATGAGAATTCATTTGCCGAGCTGGATAGCATTCAATAATTTTCCAATCACTCATTCTCATTCACTCAACACAAGCGAGTTCCACGTAAGTTTACAGTTTCTCAAAAAAATAGATAAGCACCTCTTCACGGCATTATATCATCTCAATTCATCATTTTTCTTGAGAAATATGACAAGTCACTCCGGTATTTCTGTTGATTGGTTACAGGTGCGTATACAGCTGAAGTTTATAGGGGGGGAATTGACTGAAAAAATTATGCGTTTCCACCATATTATCAAAACACAAATGCATATTGGCCTTTTTACAAACTTACCTTTCACATAGACTTAAATTATTAGGAAACTGTGGCATAAAAACGTGAGATTCGTTTAATCTTCATTTTTTTCATAAATGAAATTGGAAAGTAGAGAAAACAATAATTTTCGACAAAAATAAACTTCATACTTTAGAGAACAGTTAGTTACTAACATTTGCCTTGTCAACCTAAGTAAAAATAAATAGTTATAATGATTTTCGTTATGTATTTACCATACTACATATCAATATGAGCAGAATGAAAAGTATATACTTACTAAATAGAAGATAATGCAACAGAAAAATCAAAAAATAAATTCAAATTCAGGTTTGTCAATTTCTCCCGAAATACCTGAGATATTCTATGATTGTGATAATAATTTTGAATTTAATTTCTATATTCTGGGATATTACAGGCTTACAGCGAGTAAAGGTGCAATAGAATTGTGATTGATTTTTCATTCATTTATTATATGTGACTGACTGATCGGGGGGGGGGGGGAATTACCCTCTTTACCCCCCTTGCATACGTGCCTGGATTGGTATCAGTTCATGAAATCATGACAACACTTAGGTATTTTTCCAGACATTATCGGTTGAGTGACCTAGTTCTTGCGACAAGCGCTGAACGCGTACCCTTTGATTTCGTGTTGGCACTTTCATGCAGATATAAGTCGAAAGAAAACTGTTTCTCTAGCTTGTATCACCCTGGGCAATGGATTATATCTGATTATTTCCCTCAATGCGGATAAACGATGAAACAGTTGAAGTCTAGACTGCTTTTACAGAGTTTTACAGAGATTAAGTGCACTAGACCTTTTAACCGATTGAAATGTTCGAAATAAACCGGGCGTTTGGATCACTTTTCAGGTACTATCTCTGGTACTATATTGTTCCTGTGTTCGATTTTGATGTTTCCTGAGTTTACATGTTTTCTGGAAAAAATCTAAACATATATCCCTCCTTCACCAAGTTCAATCGACCAAAATGCGTGCATTTCCATGATTTTCAAAATTTTGCTTTCAAGCAAATGTTTTCGTGTATAATAATTTGAAATAAAATCCCTCGACCTGCGGTATCGGGATTTTATCAAATTATCATACATTCAAGTCATTTGCTAAGCAAAATTTCGAGAATCATGGAATTGCAGCACACATTTTAACCGATTAAACTTGGTGCACTCGGGATATAACCCCCGAATATATTATCGAGCAGCACAAACAGTGAAAAATGTTTTTCCAGATATCTTTAGTAATTTGTATATATGTTGTATATTTCAGACATGACAGTTGTCAAAATGGTTCAGGCTTTTGCGGACGAGGTTTTTAGTATCACTACTTTTTTTCGGGTTTGAAGGCGTCGTTCTTTCGAATTTCTTCCTGACGTTTCGCTAGCGCGAGTGGCTCCTTCAGAGGCTAGCCACTGCCTGAAACGTCAGGAAAAAATTCCAAAGAACGACGGCCATCAAACCCGAAGAAAAGCAGTGATACTGACAGATGTCAGTGTCAGTTCAATGATTAGAGACAATAGTAATTTTGCGAGAAGTCAAGTCATATGGAAAGTTTATATTTCGTACATTTTTATTTCACCATATTCAAGTTGTACGTTCCATTTTCATTTTACTTCGATGAGAAAACATTCATCGGGTCGATGTTGTTTGCGATATTTCACATTTAGCGACCGTGACTGGACCCACGTTGATGGATATACCAGATTGTGACTTGGCAGATATTCAAGAAAACGTTTGTCTTAAAAAACAGAAAGTGGCAATGTTTGCGGAGCTTGATAAACAGGTATTACACTTCACGATAGAAAATGATGCAGACGATGACGACGTTGATTCTGAGGTAGTCACAGCAATACTCTTTGCAGCAGGTATAATAGGCTCAAGAAAAATTTGAAGAGGTCTTCGAATAAAGATTCTCTCTGAATTCAGTATTAATACTTCAAATCATATTAGACGAGTTACCCCAAACTGAATTGAAAAAATTTGATAACGAAATGAAGGATTGATTTTTCATTATGGGGTCAATTCACTGGAATCAATGACGATGATTTCATCCAGAATGATGACAAGTTCCAATACAAGCTTCAATTCCGAACTCAAGACCTCGACAGCATGTTTAGAGCTACCCTCCTATGGCTAGTAATCAACCAAATGTTTTTGAAGGTCTTAGATCTCGTCTTGCTCAAGAAAAATGGATACTGAATAATTTGAATTCGAAGTCAGAATCAGGGAATCTTTATGAGGAATCATAGTAGCAACTTAGATTACTCGAAACTCTTGGTATCAAATCTGATAAGTGTACGGAAATGTTTTATCCCATGGTAGCGCTTTGTTTGCTTGAAAATATCTTACGTGTTTGGCAACATAGTACCTACTAGTTGTGACACTTTACTTTCAACAACGATTTGCTGAGATAACTTGATGAAATTTGTGAGAAATGTAGTAGAAAGTGAAGAAAATTTGCTTCAGCTATATCAGGTTCTGAAAAATAGAAAACTAAAAAAGTTGAAGTGGATTCGTAGGCAAAACCATCAATTCCCATTGCTTCCATTGTAGTTAATCAAACCAAATTTCCTAAATGTTTTTTTTTTTCAAGAAACACTATTTTTTCACAGAATGCGATGACGATGTAACAAAATAGTTGAGAATGGGCGTTGGTAAATAGAAAATGTATGAGTAAAACATGTAATATTGATGTGAATTGAAAAAAGATGGCAATGCAGTTTATTCTGGTTTCAATATGACCAGTTGAAAATTGGTATAATCATACTCCTAAACGAACATTTTTCCAAACTCTTGTTGTAACGTTCAGTTGGAGCGGTCATCGACACGGGATCAAAAAAATCGTATATTGCTAGTCATGCTGCAATAGAAATGGGTTATTCATTTATTTATTTATTCATTTAAATCATTTAGGATAACATTAGGCATAACTGAAAAGTGTTATTCACAGATACAGTTTAGCGTACAGAAAAATAATCGAGAATTTCGTCTTCTGCCTAAACTAATACTAATAAGAAATATAATATTTTACATCAGCCATGGAGTATAGTATTTTCTCTTCATTTCAGATTTGAAAACATGTAATGAGTCATTGAATAAGTAAATATCATTGAAATTATCGTTGTATACTGTTAACCCTCTATGTAGGGGAGAGTTTCTTCTTCCTGAGTTTCATTTACAGTTTTTTTCAGAGAAGAGACAAGTATTCCTCAGAGAACGAGATGGAATATTGACCGATATTTGTGAAAAATTTTGAAGGAAGTCGACCAGATCATTCACAATTTTAAATAAAAATGTTATGATTGCTATCGACGAGCCTCCAGCGTGAGCATATGAAATTTAATTCGTAGGAAAGCTGTAATGATTGTTATTATATTATTATATACTCCACTAACCTTTATATTCAAGATATCTCAAGAATTTATTTTGTATGATTTACAATCTAATTTTGTATATGGCGCACAAAGGAATAGAATAAGGTTCTCATACCAACAATAGATGTGAAGTTTCTGCACTGTCTGAGAATGAATCCCAATGTTTTAGCACATTTTTTTACAACATAATCAATATGAGTTGGGAACGCAAGTTTTTGTCCAGCAGCAAGACTCTGATGAATAGAAATAGGTAGTAGAATCGAAATTTGGTACTGTGATGAACAGTTTCGCAAGGTTTCTATTGGAATATCTTTGCCCCGCAACTTCCGATAGAATCGCTTCAATAGCTTGTTGGCTCTAGAAATGCATTTGATTATGTGTGTCGAACAAAGATAGTATAAGCCGAAGAGAGATGTACTCTTCTGATGAAGTGATTCGCGCTTCTTTGCCTTTCTAAACTTACCTTTCAGAAGAAACAAAACCAAAACATTCAAGTTGCAACTCGAAAGAGAGTGAATTTGACAAAATTGGTAAAAATCAGTTCGACAGAAGACCAAAAAAAATATACGGGTATATAATGATCACTGGACCACAATATTAGAGTTTTCGGAAACTCATAAGGAAATTATTATAAATCAGTATGGAATGCATTTCAATGGCAAGCACAGAAATTCGGAATTATGGAAAGAATTGGCCATTAACTTATATAGTCTGGGCCAAGCTGAAAGGTCTGCGGAAGAATGGAAAAAAACTAGCAAAATGGAAATCTGAAACCAAAGCTGAAGCTGCTAGAATTCACAAACATATCCATGGCACTGGTAGGGGTCCTACTATCAATTCGAGACTCACAACCTTGCAAGAAAAACTCCTGAGCTTAATGGGATCAGCAGCAGCTCATGGTGATAAGAGTGTTGCAGGAAAAGGTACCTACACAAAATTACTTCATTTTGGAACATCTCAAAGGTATTCATGACAATATCATTAATCACTACCTTTCCAGGTATCAAAAGGAAATTAAATAAAATTGTTGAGGAAAAAAAAAGAGAATAAAGGACAAAGGAATGATCATATGGAATTATTAGAAGGCTTAGCAGGTATACATACAATGGGTTCGTTTAGCAGTGGGTATCCGTTAAGAATAATCCCTAAACGTGTTGAGTTCGCTGTTCTTCAACAATCGTGGTCGGCTGAACATTCCGATAACTGAGAACACTTTTTGTACCTATTTTCCAAAATATAAGCATAGCAAAAGTTTCTCATTTTCATGCTTTCATCAACACTAAACTCCATCATACTCATAAAAAACTACTGTAAAAAAATCAAAATCAGATATTTCCTAACCTAATATGCATATTCTGACAGTTTCTAAGGAGCTGAGCAAGTCAGCGTAGTTCATTTTCGCTGCGAGTGCTGCTCAACAGTTGAGAGTGATCACTAGTACAGTGGTCCATTCAGCTAAACAAGTTGACTCATCTCTCAACTGTTGAACACGGTTGAACGAACCCAACATTTTTATGAATATAGAGGATTCAATAACTCATTTGGCATTAATTTTTCAGGTCCTAGCGAAGATCAGCCAATGGAAGTTATTTGACGACATGAAAAAAATCAAGTAGCTGCTGAGAATATCTTAATTGAGGAAATAATCATAGATCATGAATATGCTATTGGCATTGATCCTACCTCAGATCCTACATTAGCGAATGATGAACAGCAAGAGTCCACAACAAAAATTGATTCTGAAAATAAAATCAGAAAACGAAAACCCTTCCGAAGAATGTAAAAGTTGATGTGACTTCAATGCATGAAGATGTTTTGGCATCTCTTGAAAATATCAATACCAATATATATAGGATAGGATTTTTTAAGGAAACAGGTGGATCATTTCTGTCAGTGAATAGTAATTCTTGACTCACTTTTTGATGATTTCATTTTCACTTTTTGATGATTTCATTTCTGTTTAAAGCAATCACCTTGTGATAATTCTTTCAATTCTTGAGTTTATTTCTGTTCAGCTTTTTGAAAGTTTTTTTCATTATTTTTTTCTAGGAGAGATTTTTATTTAGCTTTTGAAGGAAATTTTTTCATTTATTTTTCAAGATATTTCTAGTCAGTTTTTTGAGAGTATATTTTTTAGCTTTTTGGGAGTATACTTTTGTTCAACTCATCAGATCATTTTCGTTCAGAGGCATTGTTATGGAAATAACATTATTCTGTGATATATGCTGTGAATTTATAAACACTGCTGCCTTTGAATTTTGTTTATATTCAATATCTCGTTATACCTATTAATAAAAAACTATACACTTTACATTTTTAATTGTTCTTGATCAAAATCAATCAATATATCAGCAGGTATCAAATAATCATCATTCCCTTCTGGCTGGTTTGGTATGGAGTATTGAAGATTATGCATAATGCACAAATTTTGCAATACAGCACATGCCACTGCTATATTCCCCACTTTCTCAGGGTTATATTGTATTTTTTTTCCTGTGGTGATCCTTACACAGAATTCAATACAGGAGTCATGAGCCATTGTTGTTGAGGATATCCTGAATTACCTAATAACCATGATGCGTGATCCCCCTGATCATAACATTGTCTCAATTCAGCATGTAAAATGAAATTTCTCCATATGAAAGCATATGACAAGAACCTGGATATCTGGCATTTATGTTCAAAATTTTGAGATCATAATCACATATCTGTAAAATTAAAATAATTAGATTTTCAAAAGATTCGCAGAATGATGGATTGAATTACCAATTGAAGGATTTTTTTCCAAATGAGTTTGTAGAAATCGTATATATCTATCAGCAAGCTGTTCAATAATCGATTGCGACACTTCATTGACACACCTACTGATACTTCGTTGACACATTGATACATTGAATGACTGCCCAACAGCTCTCTGATATGATCCTGTTGCATAGAATGATAAAGCAACAAATATACCTCCTTAGGGTTCTATTGCTTTATAATTATCAGAATTTTCCATATGAGGGCCGATTTCGTCAAACAAAAATTGAACTAATTCCTTATTCAATCTGAATAATTGTATGAAGTGTTCATCAGTCAAGGAAAAAGGATCAGCAGCATCTCTCATTATTCGTCGATCAAGATGAAATTGTCTATAAACGGCTCTTCGAGTTTGCTCATCAGCTGCATATCTCATATGGGGAAACATTCCAGTGCAATTTATCACTGATATGTATTTCAGAAAATAATTATTGGTAAATGAATTATAATCGAATAATTGCAACTGCATTAACTGCAATATAATGTGAAAAATCAAACAATTAACACCAAATTTTGACAGAACACATGAAAATACGGTCAATTGGAGTTCCGATAAGCGTTTCTACAAATAATTTTAGCACCGCTTTCGAAGCGATTCCATAGTGAGATGTCTGATCATCAGAGTCCAGCAGCAGTACCTCATCTAGACCTTTTATTTCGTTTATTGAAATGACAGATATTGAAAAATCTGTTCAAATCATTTGGATCATAGAGCAATCGGTTACACTGTTTACTTGAGATAATATTTTGAGATCGTCTGCGTAAAGTACGAATTTACAAAATTGAATTCAAAACTTTATGCTGTTAAGATATGCAATAAAAAACGAGGCCCCAAATGTGAACCCTGGAGTACTCCAGAGGTAACAACTTATGGGGTTGCTTGATGTCCGTTGACAGTGACAATTTGTGTACTATTATGAATATATGAGGCAAACCAGCGAAGCAGGTCCCCTCGCACACCGATTTCAGCTAACTTGGATAGCAATATATCGTGATTTATTTCATCAAATACTTCACTGTAATCAGTGTATACGGAGTCTACCTGAATCTATGAGCTCATAAACTTAGAATATTCAATTTGCTAATTGGTTGGTAGTTTGTTACGTGGCGTCGTTTATAATTCCATTTTTGTAAATAGGACCTTCATAAGCATCTTTCCATTTTTCTGGAAACGTGCATTCTTCGAGAGATCTATTGATCATTTTAGCTAACAGCACACATATAGGTACTTGATGCACATTTTTTTATGAAAAACGATGGTAACCCGTCTGGGCCATTACCTTTATTTCAATCTGAGGCTGAAAGAGTGTTTTTGATTTGTTCTACAGACACGATTATTTCACTTATTGTGCAAGTATCATTGGTGTGTATGTGCCTTGTTTGCCCTTAAGGATGAGAGACACCTTTGAATAAATTTGAGAAGAGCTTGCAAACATCTGCTCTATCTTCTATTTCATCATCTAATTTCATTTCATTGGGAATGATATTATTTTGGTGTGTTCTAGATTCTAGAAGTCTCAGAATTTTTCGGAATTATTCGGTATATGTACCATAAGGTTCTGAAAAATTTGTTTATGCTCACTTCGGAGGTTCATTTACGGCTAGTTGAACATAATTGCTATAGGGTAATCCTGAAAAATTTGAATGAGAAATATACATGTCAGTTCAATGCCATCAGGAAGGTCTTTGGTTTATGATGTTGAAGAAATTGACCCAAAATAATATACATCTGGCATTTTGGCAAACACTTGGGAGAACATTAACAGAATTGGTTTATGCAGAGTTGGTGACCTGAACGATAGTATCATTGTGATTTTTTCGAATAAATTCGATCATTATGAAGATATATAGAAAACAAAATTTTTTCAAACAAGAGCGAATCAACAAGGTTCTCAGATGAAAGTTCGACTACAATGACTATAATATCCTTCACTATTGAATAATTATAAAATATATGTGAATATTGGTAAATGCCCTGTTGGGATCTTTTGTCATCTTAGTAGGGCATTTGACTGTCACAATCATGATATATCTCTAGAGAAATCATAAGGTATAGAACCAAGGCTCATCCATTGGGTTGGATTTATTTTTTTTTGCTCCATGCTGATGATATAGATGAACTGATTGTTGCCGCTGCTTCCACTCTATATATTTTTCATTCTATCATATAAACACAATGACAAGTTGACCTAATCTGTTTGTGAAATGGAAAACTGATTCTCAATAAACCTACCTCATATAAATGAAAACGAATTAACATTCACTTCGAATTTCTTAAGTTTGTAAGCTTCAGGAAAAACTAGTTCCAAAATTCAGCTGTTTTATTGAAATAAGATTCGACAGGTCACCAAGATCACAACAAAGGGGTGAGTCTTCTGTATCCGTCGGGTTATCTGCGTAGATACTGCCAAGGGTGGAACGATTGACGACAATTTAGAAGAGTAACGACTATGAAAATATCTACAGAAGAGAAACAATTCTCCGACTCATATACGATGCTCCAATGTCATCTGCAGAACTATGCACTGAAGATGTTTCCTACGGCAAATCATTGATATGAAGCAAAAATAAAGTGGGCGCCAGAACTGAACCCTTTAGGACACCTGCATATATTCAGAGAATATAATACGATACTCCATCAACAACCACATATGGACCAACCATAATACGGCAGTTCAAGAAGAAGACCTCGATGCCAAACTTGACAAAACGCTTTAGAGATTTCGATGGAATGCTGTCAAATATGTGAAAAATATAATAAATCATTGATTGATCTTTGATGGCGAAACCGTATTGTCGATCATCATTTATTGATGATTTCCCCAGATATTAGATAAGCTTCGATTTGATTGCTTTTTCTTTCACTTTGTAAATGATAGAAAGCAAAGCATTTGGTCAATAATTACAAGATGAAGTTTTCTTCCTTTTTTAGGAGTTGGCTGCTTGCTGTTCTCCAGGACTTCGGAAAAAACCCAAGTCAAACGAAGCGTTGAATAATTTGCAAAGTACTGGTTACAGTTCGGGGCTCACACTTCCACAGTTTCTCCACGTATTTCATATTCTTGAAAACGGTGATGCAATTGATTATCGATGTTTTTCTGAGTATTCCTGAATAGAGATGAAAATATGTCAGTTTATCTCGAAATTTGTGAATGGAATGATCTCTCACGGGAAATGATTGCTTATCATTTCGTGATAATTCCAGTTATTAAATAATATGCGACATTCTGATATAACGATTTATCATTATCCAAGTCTCCCAACAATTTTTCAGATGGAAAAGTCAAATATTGATGACTGAATGATTCCAAGAACTATTCATTATTGAAACTTTACATGTTCACAAATAAATATGAGGTAGACTCATTCTCTGAATCGTTTCCTGAGAATATCCATTTGACACATTAATTCATGAGTATAATGAAATTTATTGAAAATACGAGTAGGTTAGGATTTTTGTTCAATTTGATCAGAAAGGATTTCATGAGAATAGGTGATGCTTTGATACCAACTGTTATTTTTGAAATCGAGTAACCAATTCGATATGTTTCACAACTGATAGTTTCGTTGAATATTTCCTAGACGAAACTTTCCTCAAACTGAGAATCCAACATTTACCTCTTCGAAAAATACGTATACTTAGGGCGGGTACTTTACGACGTGATGAACAGTCCGTTAAAAAAATCGGTGCTGAGAATAGACACCACATTCTCTCCATTGCTAGAGTTGAAAGCACAGCCTGAGCACCGATCATTTTAACTAATTGGTAAGCAGGTCGTAAAGTACCCACCCTTATTATACTTGAATTTTATGTTCTGGCATATCAGCATTTGATGTAGAAAAATATACAGAAGCAGATGAGTAGTTTGCCATGATAAAGCCAAAAAAGATTTGACCTTTATGTTATTATTAACGATAAATCGAAAAACCTGTTCAACTATCATTCCAACTACAGTGAAATCCAACTTTATAGCGCAGAGTCACTTTGGTGTGAACTAAGATGCCTTAAAACCCTGGTGTGTTTACTCATACCTGTGAAACTTCGGGATAAAAGGGACGAAATCTGGATTGCTTGATCGTTTTTCGGTAGAAAATTGAGCATATGGAGGTTTCTGTACAATACGTACAGATGTCGCCCACACGATCTTGTCAGTCTTCTCGGAAGCTAAATTTGCACTAAGTGGAAAAGTGCAGTGGGGTTTTCCATTTGTTCGCCTAGTGAAGAGATCGCAACATGAAGGATAATGGGTGGCCAATCAAACACCAATAGAAAACCAGTAAAAACGATTCGATGTTCAAAAGAAACGTTATCAATAAATGAACACGATAAAATTATCGTACACATCAAGATTCCGAAGTGACATGGCACTGTGACACTTGACATCAAATTTGAAGAACCAAAAAATTACAGGAAACCTCCAGAAGCTTCAAATGTTTCTTGCCACAAAAATTCAAAACAAAATCTAATCAGTGGAATCTCCAGGGTTAAAATTACTTGGGATACTATGGAAACTGTTTTCAATCATCTATGTAGAACACTAACAACTAAGGAACAGTGTACCCCTGTACAGGAGAACGAAAAATAGAATTTTGATCAAGAGTAAAGTACCCTGGATGTGATTCTAAATTTGAAAATTGATTTCAAGTCTAAACAACTCCTTTGAATGAACTTTTTGATTATGTCGAAGAAGAGATGTGGTTTACACCTGATCAAAATTTCTATTTTTAGTTCACCCCTGTACACTGTTCGGAAATTTGAAATTTTGACAACTCATATGCAAGTATTCTGCAATATTAGGTCCAGATGTAATTATTTTTGATGACCTTGACGTTTCACCAGTATAAACAGTGCCATATATACATGGGATACTACAAGCACAATCATTTGAACTCTATCCTACAGTTGAAAGTTTGTTCTGTCTTCCGAATATTGTCCTCACATTGAATCTATTACCTATACGTTTGATTCTTTGCCGATAAACCTTGGGTAAAAGGATTGAGTCGATATTTGTCTGAGGAATTTGTTGATTATTATTGGCGTTTGTTCCATACGAACATCATTCGATCTTCGAAGATGCTTGAGAGAGTGGGCAGACTGGCTTCCGAAACGTCACCAACAGAAAGTATGAGCAGTTTGATATATTCTCTGGAATTAATCCCCGAATTCATGAAAAAATCATACGGAACTGACAAAATAGTCAGTCAATTTTGCATCTGTATAATATTGCACTTACGAATCGGGGCGAATATTCCAATTTGCCCTATAAGCGATTATTATAAGATTTTACAGCTTTCTCTTTTCCATTTGTAGGGAACATGAAACCCAAAGAAGGAGATTTCGACTTGTTTTGTACAACGTTGGTGTGTAGACGTTGAAGAGGTCGAAAAAGTACCAAGAGGTCAGCAAATTTTTTTGTTCATCACAGGGTTCCACAGTATGAAGGGACTATTTAGTTATTTCAATCTCTTAAATAGAAAAAAATTGATTCATTTTGAAAATCAGCTGGGAATGTTTGCTGGTTGAACCCTCTGAGGATAATTCAGAAGAATATTGTCGGGAAGTAAGGTGGGAATTTTGGTCCTTCCTTGGGGTTAAATTATAGCTCAGATGGTCTTTGTGATAACCAGGATGAAATCAGTTGGTAAAAACACAAATACAAACTTTATTGATTTACACATTCACTCAAAACGACAATCATTCATAATAAAAACTATACTTACAAAATAGAAACCCAACAACACTGAATTTACTTGCCCTATCGGGCAGAATCGTATTACTGACTACATCTGACGCTGTTTTCAATCAGGGACTTCTTTCCAATTCCCCGAGCAAAGTTTTATTTATCAATCTCGAATCAGAGCCACGACACTTCTTTTATAACACATTCGTTTTACTGAGTGTGATATTTGCCAAAACAAAACAAAGACGTGCGTCAAACCATTGTCAACGAATGCGTTTGTGTAAGTCAATGTCGCGACCTAATTCCGAAAAGGTTTTTTATTAAGGCCTTTTATACGACAATATTTCAGAATTGATTAGTCATATGCTCATCACATCAAATTGACTCGCGAGTTATTTGCAGTAATAAAAATATTCCAATTTATATATACTTTTTGAATTATTCAGCTGACGTTGAATAAACTTCTTTTACTCCCAAATATGTGTCTCACACAAACTATGCACGATACTAAGGGCCAGTCTCGCGCTGGGATACATACCAAAAGCATGGAGAGCAATCACAGTTGTCTTCATCCCTAAACCTGGAAGAACGGCACAGGAAGGAGCGAAGGCACTGAGGCCAATAAGTCTTATGTCATTTATACTTAAGACCCAAGAAAAACTGATGGACAGGCACATTAGGGATACGGTATTGGTATACCAACCTCTACACAAGGACCTACACGCCTATACAACAGGCAAATCCACAGAGACAGCACTACACCAACTCGTAGAGAAGGTGGAAACTGCACTGAGAAACAAAGAGGTCTTGCTGGGTGCATTCCTTGACATCGAGGGAGCATTCAACAACACATCTCTAAACTCAATCTCAAGAGCGTCGAGACGAAAAGGCATCGATGAGACCTGCTGCAAGTGGATAGACTGCATGCTAAGGGAAAGAATCATCCACTCCTCTTTAGTGGGAGAAACACTGGCGGCCAAGGTCACCAGGGGCTGTCCGCAAGGGGGAGTCCTGTCACCACTGCTGTGGAACCTGGTGGTGGAAGACCTGTTAATCACACTCGAGAGGAATGGACACAAAACACTTGGGTACGCAGATGATATAGTCATTACGGTCCAAGGCAAATTCAACAACACGGTTAGGGAAAGAATGCAAATGGCCCTAAACCTGGTCAGTACATGGATAGATGAGGAGGGACTAACCATTAGCCCCTCCAAATCAACCATTGTAGCGTTTACCCGAAGACGGAAGTTAGAGAGCTTAGGACCTCTAACCCTCCAAGGTACCCACATACAGCTGTCGGGGGAAGCCAAATATCTCGGGGTGATTCTAGACTCGAAGCTCACCTGGAACCAACAGCTGGCAAAAGTAAAGAAAAAAGCCGAGGCGACGCTAATGATAGCCAGACGGACACACGGAAAAACATGGGGGCTAAATCCTAAAATGATGTATTGGATATACAACATTGTAGTGAAACCCATGATCACATATGCATCTTTGGTATGGTGGACAAAGACAACACAAAAAATAGCCGCGGTTGAGTTGAGCAAGATACAAAGACTTGCATGCCTTAGCATAACGGGAGCTATGAAAACAACACCAACACTAGCCATGGAAGCACTATTGGACCTCCCACCGATTGACTTGACAATTATGGGAGAGGCAAGAATGGGACTCCTAAGGCAACAAAAATCGAGCAAGAGATCGGATCACAACAAGATAAAGGAGATAGTGGGCGGGAACATTCTTGAAATGGAAGCAACGGACCACATGACTCCTAGATACTCCTTCAACATCAACTTCGAGGTTATAATACAAGATCGAAGAGAATGGTCAGATGACAACATCAGGGGCAAACCCGGAGAGAGGATCTGGTATACGGACGGATCCAAAACAAGGGAAGGAACTGGTGCTGGAATATACAGTGAGGGGAGAAACTCTCAAATAAGTGTCTCACTAGGAACAAACACCTCCGTATTCCAAGCAGAGATGTACGCTATCTTGCAATGCGCAAGAGAAATCAATATGAGGGAAATGCGTAATGCACGGATCAAAATATGCTCAGATAGCCAGGCATCACTGAAGGCTCTTATGAACCCGAAAGTGACATCAAGACTGGTATGGGAATGCCGAGAAGAGCTCAGGGTCCTTTCAGAACATAACAAAACAACTTTGTTATGGGTTCCAGGACACTGTGGCATCGAGGGCAATGAAAAAGCTGATGAACTAGCCAGAAACGGTTCATCAACTCCATATATTGGTCCAGAACCCGCACTCGGGATTACTAAATCCGACATTCGAGGATGCATTCGGGACTGGATCAAACGAAAACATAAGGAGAGGTGGAAAGATGCCCCTCTCATGCACCACGGGAAAACATACATCAAAGAACCGTCAAAACACAAAACTGAAGAACTACTCAAGCTGAGCAGGAATCAAGTTCGAACAATAACGGGCCTTCTCACTGGTCACAGCCCAATGAGGAAACACCTGAACAAAATGGGGCTGTACAACGGAGAACTTTCCTGCAGACAATGTGGCAAAGGAACAGAAACAGCCAAACACATACTGTCAGAATGCGAAGCACTAGACCGCAAGAGACAGGCAATATTCGGGAAGCCCAGACTAACTCCCGAAGAATACAACAGTCATCCGGTGAAGAACCTGTACAGATTGGTACAGGGGACTAGAATTACGGAGTGGGTGCTGTGAAACTAATTGGAATGCACAAAAAGCCCAAGAGGCTGAGGTGCTGCTGGTGACATGACCAGCATCCGATGGGAAAAAAAAAAAATAAAAATATGTGTCTCACAGAATGCAGTTAATGATTTGATAATTAAAAAACATCTTCATTGTATCTTCCAAATCGTTTACTTTACTGGATTATTCATTGAATTCTGTGATGAAATGATTGTTCATCTTCAACTCCACATGACTCAGACAGATCTCTGGGACTGTACCTCAAATAATGGCTCCTGCTTAAATGGATACCCAGTGCCCTCAAATAAAAAATTCGAACTCATATGGGGAAGTCCATGCATATGGGGTCCGGGACATAACGACACTTCGGAATTCAACTCCGTTTTTTCATAACGATACTATTACTACTAGTCAACCTCTGGTGAAATAGTACGTCAGGAGATCGGTAATCCGAAGTATATATATATATATATATATATATATATATATATATATATATATATATATATATATATATATATATATAATGTGAGAAGGTTAGACGACTGTCTAAGTTAAAGAAGAATCCTTTAAATATTCGGGTGTGCAGTCAACAAGGAATTGGAAAAAGTGAACTCTTTATTCTGTTCAAGCTTTCGAGTCTTTATTGGCTCTTCATCAGGAACTCTACAATGAATTAGGAAAATTGTAAGAATAGAAACGTTTTTTAACATGTGCTTACTTACGAATGTGAGGTTAATAATCATTTTTTAATGAAAACATGAAGGACAACATATCACAAACACATCGACCTAATGGTACAATTATAATATAAAACTTTAATTAAAAGATATGATCAATCATACATGTAAAAGAATTGAAAAATGGGAGAAGTTGTTTCTCCTAACAGGCATTGGAAACCATATTTGTAATTTTAACGGAAATGATGTGAAAAGAAGGGAATGAAGTTGACAAGTGACGAATGATTACAGTTTCCTGTGACCTTGTTGCCAACACACAATGAAAATGAATGTGAAATCACCAACTAAACAGGAGTGCCAAATGTAAAGTTGTTATTATTACTGCCCAGTAGGGGGCGACTTAGTAAATATGAGTATATGATGCTGAGATTATCTATATCTTTCCTGGAATTTATGGAATTTGGTTCTTTGAAAATTTGTGTCATTTCAAGAAAAGTTCTTTTCTTAAGATTGGATTCATGTTCCAATATCGTCACATTATCATAATCGGGTAAATGATCAAAATTGATTGAATGTTGTGCTAATGAGCAGGTTTTTTTGAGATTTCTAATATCACTTTTATGGGAACAGATTCTATCCTTCAACTTCCTCTTGGTTTGTCCAATGTACTTTTTTTCACACTGAGAGCAAGGGATACAATAAACAACATTAGATTAGATCATTAGATCATTCTAATGTTGTTTATTGTATCCCTTGCTCTCAGTGTGAAAAAAAGTACATTGGACAAACCAAGAGGAAGTTGAAGGATAGAATCTGTTCCCATAAAAGTGATATTAGAAATCTTAAAAAAACCTGCTCATTAGCACAACATTCAATCAATTTTGATCATTTACCCGATTATGATAATGTGACGATATTGGAACATGAATCCAATCTTAAGAAAAGAACTTTTCTTGAAATGACACAAATTTTCAAAGAACCAAATTCCATAAATTCCAGGAAAGATATAGATAATCTCAGCATCATATACTCATATTTACTAAGTCGCCCCCTACTGGGCAGTAATAATAACAACTTTACATTTGGTACTCCTGTTTAGTTGGTGATTTCACATTCATTTTCATTGTGTGTTGGCAACAAGGTCACAGGAAACTGTAATCATTCGTCACTTGTCAACTTCATTCCCTTCTTTTCACATCATTTCCGTTAAAATTACAAATATGGTTTCCAATGCCTGTTAGGAGAAACAACTTCTCCCATTTTTCAATTCTTTTACATGTATGATTGATCATATCTTTTAATTAAAGTTTTATATTATAATTGTACCATTAGGTCGATGTGTTTGTGATATGTTGTCCTTCATGTTTTCATTAAAAAAGGATTATTAACCTCACATTCGTAAGTAAGCACATGTTAAAACGTTTCTATTCTTACAAATTTCCTAATTCATTGTAGAGTTCCTGATGAAGAGCCAATAAAGACTCGAAAGCGTGAACAGAATAAAGAGTTCACTTTTTCCAATTCCTTGTTGACTGCACGCCCCTATATATATAT
>JAVJAQ010006016.1:0-39354 GCA_032362365.1 Zygogramma bicolorata | reverse complement strand
GGCCTAGTCCGGGAAATACGTACTTCCCGGACTAGGCCGGGAAAATGCTACTTTCTCAAAGAAAAAGCGTCCGGGAAGTGGGTCGGTTGCCGAAAAAATAGTGTACGCAACACGACCGAAAATAGTTTTTTTGGACTCGCAGACTTCCAGGACTCGCTACGCTCGTCCTAGAATTTTGTCCACTCGTCCAAAAAAACAGTATTTTCCGGACTTGTTACGTAAATTACTATTACAGTGTAATATAATAGTAGCCAGTAACAGAAACGTATCAAGGGATGAATTAAGTGGCAGTTAAATTATAAATGACCCTAAGGGCCGGTCTTTTCATCTTCCGATAAAGTCTCTGGTGCCTATCTATCGGATAAATTTCTCAGAAAGAATTATCCAAGGGAGAACTTTCTTCCGTCTTTTCTTGGTATTCTATCCTTCAGGTACCTATCTAGGACTTGGAATTGTACCTAGCTTCATGTTGCTGTCAGAACTGTACCCTTATAATTGTTTGGCTTCACAACAGAGAACAACATATGTGTTTGTGCTAGTGTTAACAGTGGACAGAAAATCTTCAAATATTTCGTGTTCTTGGCGGTACGAGTTGGTTTTTTCTTCATTTTGAATATGGAAAAGAAAGCTTTAGGAAAAAAGTGGACAGGGCTCCAAATTTCACACAACACGAGACCAGCTTGTTAGTAAAATTGTGTTTGAATGTCAAACACATCTTAAAAAAATAAAAATTCAGATTCTAACATGTGGAAATTAAAAGATGCGACTTGGCAGAAAATATCTTTGGAATTCTGATTTAACGTTCTCTGAGGCGACAAATAGCAGTGATAACTTTATTGATGATTCTTGCAGCAGATGATTTGTGAATGCCTCCAAAATCTCCTACTGTTATATACAAACTTCCAGTTGCTAAATATCTTAATGTCAATAATAATTTATTCATGGGTGTAAGGGCTCTATCAGGATCCCTGAAAAAAACAAATATCTCGATATTTCACATAGATAAGTACTTATAACACATAATAAAAGCTTCAATTGGAAATAAATGGCATATTATGTATATTAAAAAAAAAGCAGTTAGCCCTAGTCCTTAAAAGCAAAGGTAAGAGCTCTCTCACATGAAACCTCAGTAAAAAGATCTAAATAAAGAAAGTATTTAGACTTATTTACCTTTCTGTTGGATTCCGGATTTCTTCATTAATTTCTTCTAATAATATAGTGACGGTTTGTAGAGTCGAAAACGATTGAAAAATGTTTGATTATCCCAATAGTTGAAATGGTCTGTTCGGGGTCTAATGTTATATTCCCGCATTGCAATATTGATTATTTCATTCAAATCGTAGTCTAACAGCAGATCTATATCTTCAACTGCGTCCATCATTATAAAATTCACAGAATCTCTAATTAAATTTTAATCCCAGCACTCTAACAGCTTGAGGGACAGCTTTGTCAAAAATTATGCATTGCATAATCTGCCTGCATACTCATTCATGCATAAAACACAAAATTATGTTGAAAACAGTATTGTTTTTTGGCAATTATCTTACAAATACCGCTTTATCCACAACCCAAAGTGCCAGATAAGTTATCCTACAAATACCCTGTATTTATCTATCAAATAGGTCTACTTGAAGGTGAAAAGACGGTAGAAGAAGAATATCTGAAAGATACAGTCATCAAGGACTTCATCTTTAAGTGAAAAGAACGGCCCTAAATGATATAGGCGCGATACAGGCTTAATCGCTAAGGAACAAGGAATGTGCTTGGCAAATCCATAGCAACAAAACCTGGCTCAGATGAAACGTAACTGAAGCAGAGCAGTGCGATTGGCCCTGAAACGTTGTTTTGGTTGCCTAGTCTTCTATGTCCCCAAAGTTTTATCGCATTGAAAAAAATAGTCGATGATAACTATACCATCAAGAAAACATTACCCAAAAGCTTGATTTTTTGCTTTCAGATGCCCTCAAAGATGAGTGCGAGTAACAGCCGTAGTCAAATGATGGACGGTCCTAGTTGGTCGAGCCATTCGGCCAGTCCTTCACCCCCTCCTCCGCCTCTGCCACCGCTCATGGCGGCCCGATGGGCTCGAACGGAACAGAACAGCAATGACTCCTGTCCTCGTTGTAGAGGGCGCTTAGCATCCCTTCCGACAAGAACAACTTCACTCAGTAGCTACAGTTGTAAAGGTAAGGTGGTGCATCTCGTTTTCACTTCGAATTTCTTGGATTGTTCTTCTATAAGGGAAAACGCTATCAATATAGCTTAAAACTTCGAAGTTGTCGCCATCTATATATTTTTTTTGAAATAACCGGAAGGTGAACAACAAATATTAATTCTATGGAGTCTTATGAGTGTTGGATTTAAAATTATTATTTTGGAAATATTTATAACTTAATACCCTACAGAAGTGCGAAGAGTGAAATGGATATGAAGTGTTGTTGTGGTTTACAAACCAAAATACGGCGAATTCATTGAAGTATTCCTACAAAATCGAGAAAAATGTGTTCGGTGTCTCAGTGCTCATTATATGATACTAGTACTATTTCACTACATACATTCCCCATTAACGACAAAAACCTTTGTCTCAGGAGGAAAAATACATCGAAAATAATTAAACCAATAACTAACACTTCCTAGAGCGTCTGAAAATAAAGTTTGGTGGACGTTTCAGTTCCCACTTTTGAGCCATTTTCAAGACTTTATAATAAAATAATTATTAATATATAGTAAAAGCAAAGTATGATTACATTTATATGAATAAATCATAGTTTTCTAGTCTGTTTTTTATCCTTTAACACTATCCCCCAATCAGTCAGTAGAATAACTGCCAAGAAAAAATTGTATCTCCTTGGTTAGACACATTTTTCAAAAAGCATGATTCATTCATGATTGGTAAGATTGGAACCTTTGGTGTGAGATCAGTTACCCTAACACCAAACTAATATCACTTGATATTACCAACTTTCTTCTGAAAATGATATCCTTGTTAACGAATTGGACAGTTAGTCGAGTGATATCAGTTCAGCGTTACGGTTATTGATCTCTATAAATCAATGATTCATTCCACTGATTCATTGGCATCTATTGCTTCAACTCTTCGAAAAACAAGTTTGGTGCGTTGGAAGTGAAGTACCCAACCTATTTCTTCAACTTTTTCTTTCGAAGAAACCTTATGTTCTATAAGGTTTCTTCAAAATACTCAGTAATGTATCTCATGAATCATACAATGTATGAGTACAGAGAAAGGTTTTGTAGCAAAACAAAAATCAGGTTTTTCTCATGATTTATTCGAATAGTAAAAATAAAGCATTTGTTGAAACACTAATCGATGACATGTTTTTTTTTTAATCTGATATATATATATATTGATCCTTTATTTAGCACAAAAAGCTAATTACATGCAAAAATTTCATGAAAATCCACTACTTCAATATAATAATCGGGAAATGACATTACCTACTTATTAACATAATATAAGGGTTGCAATAAGTTTTCAGAACCCAGATAAACCCGCTTTGCAGGAACATTGGCATTTCCATCCCTCATCAGCCACCAATATATTGATTTCGTATAGATGCTCTACTAAAGTTGATGTTTGCAAACATAAGCTCCTTATTTTTTATGGTTACTTTCTTCCACTCCACATGCAATGATATGCCCTGCTTTGAACACAGCTTCACCCTCTTTCAACGGTCTAGTTCTGCTTCCTACGTAATCCAGAATACTACGTAGCTCCAATTCTATAATAGACATTTTGATCTAGAATGTAGGAAGGTGAAGTAGTTCAAATTATAACACTCACGAGTAAAATGAGGCTGTAATACTAGCCAAACTTGAAACTACTTTAGCGCACAAAGCAACTCAAGACGTTTAAACAGTAATTATCACTCTACGAGTCCTCAAGATTCCAAACTTGAACTAATAGTACCATATTACATCAAATGGCCAAAATTTGTTGTTCACCCTAAAGTGAAGCCATCTTGGATTCAGCAACCGATCTAGCGGTTGAAGATTTTTGCCTATTGATGAACAAGGTACCTTATACCTCCAGTGTTTTTTTTTATATCGTTGTGAGATTTTTTATCACGTGATGAATCAGGCATGGAGTCGTATTTCGTGTAAAAAATTCATTTATAAAGTTGCAAAGCTCTTTCGGCTTTTACGCCATCATCAGTGCGATACCTGCAAGTAATAATAGTCGTGAGATTTGTTTGAAATTTGAGTCACCTACTCAAGTGTATACAAGAAGATCATCCAGAATTAAAGTACGAAACCTTAGTAAAACATTACTGTGAGTAGACATGAACAATACAATAAGTGCCCGTTTTTGTTCACAACATTATTATATCGGCACGTTAGAAATCATTTCATAATAATGTTTCAAACAAAAATTTTAAGAGTTAAACCCAGAAGGGCACTCATTGTTATGATCATGTTCACTCAGAGTAATGTTTTACTAAGGTTCTGTACTTTACTTCGGATCTTCTTAACGAGTAGGTAGGGCAAATTTCAATTTCAAACAAATCTCACTATTACTTACTTCCAGATGTCGCACTGATGATGATGGCATAAAAGCCGAAAGCGTTTTGCAATTTATAAATAAATTATTTACATGATATACTACTCTATCCTTGTTTTATTATACAATTATATATTACTGGGACCATGCGCAACGATAGTGCCTTCCACTTTTGGAATTATGGGGGACTCTTTCGCATTGTGCCTTAGGGAGATTCTACGGAAAACCGCTAATACTCACCAGAAACCTCGAAAAAACTTTCATTCTTTCAATAGTGATGGAGAAAGTACTCCAATACTAGAATGTTGCAGCTACTTTCAAATCACCCTAAATATACGAGAAAATTGCATTCATTGCATTAGACAAAAGTCAGGTTGACTTCGTCGAAAACTGATAAAGGAGGATGCGGGAGTTGGGATAGAGTAGGAATTTTGTGCATTGTTTCTACGTCTCATCAAAGCTCAATGCATGCAGCCTCAACACAAAATACTATCATTTATCAATAAAGGAAATTTGATTGCAATTGGTGAACTAATTAACATCGAACCTTATTCACCATTCATGCACGAGCCTAAACAGTCAGTCCAAGATGGAAGCAATTTTGATGACTTCTCATCATCTTCGAAATTGAAACAAAAATATTGTGAATAATAAAAAAACACTCGTGATTCAGTTTCTTCATTCAACTAGAAAAATATTTGATACAAATGATAAGCAAAGAATATTATCAGAAAACAACTCTACTATGTTTGAAATTCTCACCTAATATTCCATAACTTTCTCGTCCACAACAACACAATTGAAACAATTGGGGGCACATGTTCTTCAATGAGTCATTCCAGTTGCTGCTCAATTTTGAGATTTCAATTACGGACTTTCAATTTTTTTCATTTCTGAAATCTCCAGGTTCATATGAAATATCTATCAACCATCAGAGGAGATTAGATATTTCGAAAGTATGAAGAATGTGTTTGGAGGCCTTTTTCAATGTCACTATACGAATGCTTCAAAATGAGGAATTACCCGAAAAATATCTTCTAAATACTGTTTGAATATCATTATTTTGCGGTGAATGTTTTCTTTCTTCAAACTCCTCTTGGATTCTTAATCTCCCCTACTACACTTGTATCGATTCCAATTTTGATGGAAGATTGAGAACCCAAAAAAGATAGAAGAGAGATTCTTCAAAATGTTCAAAACATTCAATATATACCGATTATGACTCAATGCTTAGGAAACAAACAAAAGTTTCGATAGGTATCATATATTAAAATATTGGTTGAAAATTGTTCAAACCTGGAAGAAATCATCCTGGTCCTCATTGAAAAAGTTTAAGTTAGAGGTGGCCCATGCCAAACAATACCCTATTAAGTATTTTCCTGATATTTCCCCAAGCATATTTCTATAGCCCTTTATATTTCACAATGACAGTACGGAAACGAAACTGCTAGCTTATATGGTAAAAAATAATTCAATAATGGGCTCTTTGATACTCAACTCTTCCTCTATAAAACATCTTCTGTTACTCTAACCGTTTTCGAGATCTTCATGCATTCTACTCACCCAGTATAATATGTACGTACTTCTTAAGTATATTCAGTTGGACTTTATACGATCGTAGAAGACCTCAAACTCAAGAAAAAGACTTCAATCATACATAGGAGGCATTATTATAGTCTACGACTTGTATGAACGTGTGAAATAGCCGATCCACCTTTTATGTGAAAATCCCTTAGGTACACGTATAGCCCTAAAAAAACACCCCTCATAACTTTCACGAAATCTCCAGCCTAAGCAATTTCCCGAACGGCCATCAGACTTATATCAGCCGTTTGATATTGCAATTTCCGTACGTTTATGAATATTTGAACAGAATAAAATGCTTCATTCTCCATTCCTCATATAAAATTCCTCAATACGTGGAAATGGAGAAGGATATACTCCCTTAACCACACGAAAAGATTCCTGATGGCTCATTTCACATACTGTTGGCTAAACAGTGGCGTGTGAGTTGAGTTGAGAAACGAGTTCGCTAACACTATAAAGGTTCATTAGATGTACTGTTTGAAATTCTTCATTGGATGGATGGAATCTTTTTTGGTAGTTTCTTAATTCGGTTCTCAAGCTACCACAACCCAAAATATAATAATCAATACTGGAATCCTTAAAAATTCAAATTTTTTCCGAAAAGTTGCTGCAATATTTGAAAGCAATTCCCTCTGACTAAAACACGTCTTATCAGTCAACAACTTCTCATAGTATAACTTAAATTTGCCTTCGAAATATCTGTTACAAGTTATATGGCTCTGTCTGTGGTTATCAAACAATACTCATATGCGCCATTTGAAATTTACATTCACGAAGCACCTTTCAATCATCCATAAGGGACAACAAGCCCATTTATTTTTGCTAAGAATTCTGACACTTTTTTGGCTATATTCCCTGGAGCACTAGTGATGACGAGACGGGTGTCAAAATGACATTGAAATTGTCAATGTTTGGGTATTTTTCAAGTCATTTCCAATAAAAATATTATATATCATATCGTAGTTGTTAGCTTTTCAAGTATGGAGTTATGGCTTCAACAATATTAAGGAATCACGCAGCTAGATTTAAAAAAACCATTTTGAAACAGTTACGCAATATATCTAGTAGAAAGTCACAGAAAAATAGCAATATCGTACCTATTATCTGTGCTGTAGGAGGATCAGCAACTTTACTGATAACTGTATATAATTGGAGGTTACTTTCGAACGTTCATGCAGTCCAACTAGGGAATGATAATGTGACGACGGTTGTAAAACTTACATCACGAGAAAAAAAATTTCTCCGATTTGCTTCAGTCGAATACAATGGTCAGATATATATGACCCCAAAAGATTTTTTAGAGTCAGTGGTAGAAGTAAATCCGAGACCCAGAGTGAAGCGGAGAATACTGAATGAGAAAGAAATAGAACAGATAAAACTAGCGACACCACCGCTGAGTCAAAGTTCGCCAACCTTATTCAGAAGTTTGAGAGAAAAAGGAATCATTTCCTATACTGAGTACCTGTTCCTTCTCTCTATTCTGATAAAGCCCCAATCAGGATTCAGAATTGCGTTTGAAATTCTCGATACAGACGGTAACCAAGAAGTAGACATTGACGAGTTCCTAGTGATGGAGAAGATATTTAGCCTTAATTGGAAAGAAAAACGAGGTATGCAGATTGTGGAACCGAAAGAAATGATTCCTATTCGAGAACACTTTGTAGATGACGAACACGGTCTACAAAGGCGTCACGTGGTGGATACAACTCTCATTGTGCACTTCTTTGGCTACGAAGGAGATGCCGGTTTGAATTTGGAAAATTTCGGGAATTTCATGATGCACTTACAAACAGAAGTGTTGGATTTGGAGTTCAACAAATTTTCCAACGGTCTCATGACAATTTCTGAACTGGATTTTGCCGAAATTCTGTTGAGATACACGTATTTGAACATTGATAAATATGATAAATATCTCGAGAGATTGGAGGATAGGATCGAGGATATGAAGGGAATCACTTTTGAAGAGTTCTGCGTTTTCTGTAAATTCTTGAATAACTTGGAGGATTTCAGTATTGTCATGAGGATGTATAGTCTTGCGAACCACCACATATCAAAAGATGAATTTCATCGGGCAGTGAAGATATGTACAGGTACACATTTGAGTGAGCATATAGTTGATACTGTGTTTGCCTTATTCGATGAAAATGGCGATGGATTATTGAGTTATATGGAATTTATTGCCATAATGAAAGATCGTTTACAAAGAGGGTTCAAGCCTTATACGAAAAGGGATGGTTGGAAAGCATTCAAGACTTGTGTTAAACAAGAAATGAAAATTCATAAACTAATGAACTATCGTTTGAAATGAATGTGTTCAATGTTGAGTTCGACTGCCTGCTCATTAACATTTTCTAATAAACTTCAATTAACGAGATGAGTAATTCGAATCAGAACTAGTTTCATTCAAGTATTGAGTGATATTCATGGAAATCGCGAAGATCAATATCAATTTTCCCTCCTGATGGTGCTAACTGCAAGTTAAGTGAATAGCTAAGATCTGTCGTGAATACATCATTAAATAGAATATTTCAAGATACTGATGATGGGAATTTTCACCCAAAGTATCAAAAGGTAAAAGTTTCTCAGTCATTTTGTCAATCACGACATCTACTCATAACCCTTCGATCTATTTCTCTCTCCCACACAGGGCCAGACAAATTCAATAATCAGAAGAAGCATTGCTTTTCTAAAAAGCCAAATAGAGCTTGTCCGATGATATATAGGCGATGAAACCAGTGAATTGCCTTCTATATTATTTCTTTTTCATCAATCAGTATCTTTCCTGACTCCAAAAGGATGAATTTCATTTCATTTTCCTGTTGAATACCGCTCCACTCTAAACACCGCCTCTGCCTTGCTCAGCAAATTGAGTTATAATAACTGCCTATTCAAAAATTGGATCTTCCAACAGCGCTCCTCACTCGTCCTGGAAATAATGGGACGTGTCTGGAGATTGAGTTTTATGTACCGAGTGGAATAAGAACTTTTGTTGGACTCCATCAGCGATGGCTTCTATTTTTCACGGACATCCCGACGAAGTATTCATTTGGTTTCTAGTTGCTCTGATATACAGACATATTGCTAAAATATTTGATTTTTATTTTAGAATTATTGCATTGTTGAAATATTTGATTATTTTCTATAGTTTCGCAGTGGTGGTAGTTTATGGTATAATAAACCAAAACGCCATCGACTTCTCTCGAAGTCCTTCAGCAAGTAGGCTTTTTACTAACTCCCAATGCCTTACCTCAGGAGCAGCATGGTTGTTCGCGGACCCGTCAGCCATGAAAAATGGCAGAAGTCGATTTCCAACACGACAGAGACCACAGCACCAACTCCCTTGCCATATGTAGTTTCAGATATTGAAAAGAAAATAACAACTATTGTTGTTGATGATGTTTGGAAAATTTCATCGATAGCAAGCGTTTGGATTTCTCCAAACAGCATTCGTGAAAGAAGTAGAAAACCAGACAGAGATGTTTGGGATATGAAATATTTGCATAAATTGTAGGATATAGCCGTTACTATGTGAAAGATCATCATGAAAAATGAGAACTTAAACTTCTTTTGCCTTTATATAAATTTTACTTGTTGGTAAAGCTACTGCAGTATCGTCCTATACGGGCATTATCAAACAACTGAATGGAAGTGGCCATTACTTGATGAAAATCCATATTAAACAAATAATGTACAGTTGCCTGCAAGATTTTCACGTATAAGGTTTAGTAAACCCTATTACATGAAAATCTTGCAGGCAACTGTATTTCATCTTATGAAACGGATACTATAAATAGTTAATGGTATACTAAACACAGGATGTTTCATTTCTCATATTCATGAAATACTTGCCCTTCGAAAATTCACGTTCGAACTAAATCGCTGATAGACGACCAATTTCAACGATCACCAAAGGAAAATTATGCGGATTTTCATGTTGAAAGAGATTGTCATTTCATTCATGCTCGAAGGTAATCTATCGAATGCGATTTTGAAATTCAGTACTTCAGTTTTCTATACGATTCTCAACAATTGTGGATTGACAAAACAGCGAAATATGTTTCACTAGACATTATATTTCTACAGCAAGCAGTGAAACACGTGACATGGTTTTATCAACCCTGTGTTAGAATCGTAGTGAATAATGAAGAGTCCAAACCCGCGTTTTCAATGCTAATCGAAAAAGGAACTGTATATTTTTTATATGAATTTCCACCAGTATCGACGAGTTGAAGTCAATGTTTGGAATTCACTTTGACAATAAACTTCCTGGGACTTTTGAGCAATATCGCAATTCATTAATGATCGTGTATTACTGAAATATGTTTTTGCAATGTGTACTGCACCAGCTATGAGCAAAGACATCGTTTTCCCAAAAATACCCAAAAATGTTTCATAGTTGAGTAGAGATGACCAAACCACGAAACCATTGAAACCCATTTCCAGACCAAATTCACAGCATGCATCTTTTTTCCGCAGTAGATTTTCTATTAGGATTTACGTTGCCTTTGTTCAACCATCCTTTGCCGTTACGTCATACGTTGTCCAACTTTATCTCTCATTCATGAAATGGATGAGACGGAATTATGACGTCATTAACGTATGTCTAATGTCGATGTGAATTTTATTTGTTATTTTTGACAGTTCAGTTGTCATAGTTTGATTTGTTCAGTATTTTTGGTAATTTTCGCCTTTTTCAGTTAATTTTTCATTGCCTTTCCGGTATAATGAGAAAGAGCAAAGCTTAATTTGACTACTTTAGAGAAATATATGCTGGAGTGCCGCTTTTACCGTCAAATGCAGTCTACGCCGTATCTACCAATGTTATGCAAAATGTAAGTTTTTATTGATTTCATTTTATTAAATTCTATAGCGTGTTGCTGATGCTTCAGAAATATCTATTAGAACTAATCAAAAACTGGCTACCAGTGGAATGAAAACAGATAAAGACTACAAAATCAAAGTTCATGTCGGACATGTTTCTGCTCGATTTATATCATACATCAACATGCAATAAGAACACGAGTGTATGCAATGCATTCTGCAGGTAGGAAGGTACATACGAATAATAATTTTGAGGTTGAGTGTAAAATAACATTCAACTAATATAAGACAAACGTAAATCAGCAGAATACGTCACCGATTATGACGTAACGGCAAAGGATGGTTGAACAAAGTATACTAGCAAAATAACGAAATCTCTTGTTCGAATTATCAAGTGAGCTATATGTAAAATTTTGAATTTGGCGAGAAGAAATTTGATCAATAAGAAAATGGTATACATGGCGTTCTCTTCCACGGATCGTTTGCCGATTTTCACGCTCTCCACAGAAAACATCATATTTCCTTCTAATAATATTCGTACAATACTATATTCGTATGTGCTAATATAGTTTTTATAAGTGGCATGAACTGACTGTCGCGCGTTGTCATGGCTTATCTTTGAAATAGATATAGAAAATTTTAAAGGTGAAGACCCACATGATGATTTGTTAGTAGCAAATATTAAAAGCCCCACGTAACTCTGTACATTAATTCATATGCCTTCAGCTTCCTCTTGAGATCACCTCATACGAAACTCACCCGTTCTCTTCTGGAACATAATTTTTTGTGGGAAAACGAATGTTACGTTTTGGTTTTTTCTTCAAGTTAATGAAAAAAAAAACAAATCTTCCAGAAAAGAAGTAACATGAAATATTCAACATACACCCTCTGTTGGTATGTGCATAACATTCACAGACTTATGAAATTGGACGATACTTGCAACCCACCAAGTACATTCAACGGTAACGAAAACCGAGTTTAATAGAACTGAGTTCTATGGTTCAGCACAAGCTGGTAACATTATCCAACGTGAAATAGGCATTTAAATATCATGGAGTGAAATTTCAATGATCAGATTGGTAATAAGTTGGATTCAAAATAATAATATTTACACCAATTACATTCCATCGGACTTCTTGAAACTCAATAGTCCGTGTTGTCCTTCTCGTTACAATGAAAAACAAACCCTTTTCTTCGTCAATTCCAATATTCAAAACGAACAGAAATTATCATAACTTCAAATTTACTCAA
This sequence comes from Zygogramma bicolorata, assembly GCA_032362365.1. Taxonomy (NCBI): domain Eukaryota; kingdom Metazoa; phylum Arthropoda; class Insecta; order Coleoptera; family Chrysomelidae; genus Zygogramma; species Zygogramma bicolorata. The sequence continues at coordinate 27,176 of JAVJAQ010006016.1, read as the reverse complement.
CAATTTTCACAGCGACCAAAAATTGTTGAGTGAATTTGAAGATATGATAATTTCTGTTCGTTTTGAATATTGGAATTGACGAAGAAAAGGGTTTGCTTTTTATTGTAACGAGAAGAACAACATCATAGAATGCAAAGTACTGATTAGGAAGAAGGGAAAGTTTGGAGTTTTCATAAATATCAATCTTTAGGGCAATAAGAAAGGGTTTGTTGTATAGGACCTTACGTGCTTTTTTATATACAGATTCACATGAAAGGTTCGTGGCATGATATTGTTTACAAAAAATAACCAATATTTTAAAATTTCAAAAATGTTATTGCTTATAATCATTTTCTTATAAATACAAGTATTCTACTAAAAAAAACATACACTTTTTTTGCATGCTTTTTTCTGAGCTTTTCAATCAATTAGGTTTAATGATTTAAAAAAATTGAAAAAAAAATCAAATTGACAGAATAGGCGAATCCCTTCAGATAATCGTCAATCGTCAGATGATGAGACTGCAAAGTCTAGGGCCTAAACATAAACCATATATGAATGTCTAATTGCTGAAAGGGCACATGTCACATTTGTTCCCAAAATTTTTTTTTGTTGGTATCACTTGGCAACATGTATTTACATATTTTTGTGCGAAAACGGCACTTGTCTGTGCGATATTCATACAGTGACAGCTCGGCCAATATAGGGTTAAATACTTAAACGACACATGTCCAGAGGAACGTGCCCTTTTTGCTACAAACTAAAAAAAAGAACTGTCGATGTCAGTCGTTTATTTTGAGAATAAACTTAATAAATCAGCTGAACGTGGGCAACTGAGGGAGAAATTTATGATTTCCAAATACCATCAATTTTATTTTGATGCACAACATCCTAACAGCGTGGAAACAAGGGAATTCATTGTTGGCTTGCAAAGATTAACATTTGATTTGAGAAAATCAAATGTTAATCAAATGCATCTACCTTCACAAAAAATGTATAGTAGTCCAATACCAATAGCAAAATCACTGATTTAACAAAATGGGAAAATACATTCCCGCAGAATATATGACATACTGGAATGAGATTTTTAACTGGCCATTCATATAAAATATAGATTTTGATATGTTATCATAATTCTGTTACCTACTAAGGCCCGGTCTTTTCACCTCCAGATATCCTAAGGATAGATTGACTGAATGTTAGAATATGCTTTTGTTATCACTTAACGATAAACAAAAGAATATTCTAACCGTCAGTTAGTTTATCTGTAGGATATCTGGAGGTGAAAAGACCGGGCCTAAATAAACTTCTCTGTCCTTTATTTGGTTTTAATTCATCACTTTATGTCAAATTGAATGTATTGAAATCACTCAGTTTTATGTTAAAAGGGAACATGTCCATGATTAATGACAAAAAGGGCACTTGTCCGTAATTTTTTTTCTTCAATAAACTATAATCTAATAAACTAAAACGCATAAATGAAATAATGAGATATATATACCCTTTACCTAATTACATAAAGTAAATATCTAAAACCTGCAAGATTTTAAGTTTATATAGTTTTTCATTAATCCTGTAAATTTTTTTTTGAAATTTCTATGTGACAAGTGCCCTTTTAGTAATTAGACATTCATATATATATATATATATATATATATATATATATATATATATATATATATATATCTTATCTTAATATATATAAATCTCGTGTCACAATGTTTGACCTCAATGGACTCCTAAACCACTTAACCGATTATAATAAAATTCGCACACCATGTGCAGTTCGATCCAACTTGAGAGATAGGATAGTTTAAATCTCAAATAATAGTCGCAATTTTAATTTATTGCTAATTATTTGTCTGTTATTATTTGACAGTCACAATTATCTGTTAACTCCAAATGATTCTAACAGATGTCGATACCTTTCGACTGGGTTGAGTAAGTAATCAATAGATGGCGCTGCTGAGCCCATCAGTTGACAGAACAAATTGAATCAAGATGTCGATAACTTTCGACTGGGTTGAGTAAGTAATCAATAGATGGCGCTGCTGAGCCCATCAGTTAGGGTCACTGGTTGTGTTGTTTGGGTGGTGGGGAGGCCCTGGCGAAAATTGTTGTGTTGGCAATGAAGATACCCAAAAATCGGCAGAACAAATTGAATCAAGAAATTCAGCTCAAAGAATCAGGACAGCAGAAGGTCATGCACAACCACGAATGGTTTAGATTTGGAAAATCCATGTTTTTCTCATGGGCAACTATATGTTGCGTGTTCACGTGTTGGGAAACCGTCGAATCTATTTGTGTTAGCTAAAGACAGGTTAACCAAAAACATTGTGCACCGATTGGTGTTAAATTAAATTGAAATTGATAGTATTTATTATTCAAAAAAATATATATTAATGTTTAAAAGTTTAAGACTGTCTGCCTTGCCTACCTCATTCATGAGTTTAAGCGTCACATGTTATTTACTGTATTATGCTGTAATATACTTATATTTGTTATAAAATTAAATGGAAATAATAAATCTGATAAATTTTTATTTTGTACCTATTGATTTCTGCTTAATATCAAGTGTAAGAACATTTTAATTAATTGTGTTCAACGTACTTCCCCTTTAAATCTCAATCCAGTGAATTTGTATACCAACATCAACTCCGTATGTAATATAACAAAAACTTTAGCCACAGCAACGCGTGGCCGGGTCAGCTAGTATATATATATATATATATATATATATATATATATATATATATATATATATATATATATATATATATATATATATATATATATTTGATCGGCTAGGTTTCCGCGGTTAGAAATGTGCTGGCTGGAACTTCCGGTTGATCCGCGTCTGGAAAGATTTACTTGTCTACGTTTCGGCTCCCATTTCGGAGCCATTTTCAAGACTGAGTGACCTTGCGTCTAGGTCTGAGTTGTCTTACTAGCTGGCTATCATCACTGGAGATCGAGGATTCCCGATCCTCGATCTCGCATTATATAACATTTTTTTCCTTTTATCATCTAAGTTTCGTAACCCAATAGGTCTCTATGGCGCTCAAGTAAATCCCGATTTAGCATCGTGGGCTCCTCTACTAAAGCAACAACTACCGTATATAGAGAAGATGGTTATAAGTTATAGTGAATATCTGTAATCCGGATTATACCAGGTGTTTCTGAAGAGTTACATGGATTTCAATTGTTGTTCCCTAGACTTTTATGTATGTGTTGCTTACTCTACTTTGCGGGAACTACCCTCGTCTCTCAGAAATCGTGTTTGTTATATAAAAAAAAAAAAATTCTGACTGGTAACAAAAATAGATATTTCAATCAATTCCGAACAGTAATCTGCAAACCCGAGTTTTTTTCCATGAGGGTAAACAGAGAACTGAATCATACTTTGCCTTCCTGCTTTTCTTATTCATAATTCTACCAGCAAATCATATTAGAATGAGTTTATAATAATTCCTCGCAAAACCGTTTTTTTCATATAGAATTCAATAATCCCTACAACTTTTCCAATAGGACTGCCCCTTCCACCATAAAGTTGTTGAATTCCGAAGCGAAAGCCACTAAATTACACGAAAATCAATAGGATGCGCAAGACTGTTCCCACGTAGTGTTTGAATTCCAAGTTATTTGCTTGATACGCCAAATAATAGAGTCTAAGCGAGTCTGAAACTCCGCAATTTCGAATGGATATTCAGAATAATCCAGGTGATTACGATTTGATCCACTTTCTTGATGTAATCAATCAACCACCTACGTTAGGTACCAGATGGGTGACAGGTAATGTGAGAACGTTTCCTTTACATTACAGAATTGTCACTAAGGCTCGTAGTTCTGATTCTCAGGGTGATATTCACAAATGATTACGATCATCTCATTTTCACTTTTTGAACCTGTCAATTTGGCGTGAATATGATGTTGTTTTCATATTTGCTTTCAGTCCACAGTACGTGACATGAACAAAAAAATGATGACCACATTTTGGAAACTCTGTTAGTGGGTTCACTTCGACAAGTCTATCTCATAATTTCTCTACGGAATTTCTCGAATAAGCTGCTTTTTCAAATTTTCATCTTCTCAATATGTCGATTATACGATTTAATATGATGCAATTACCACGTAATTTTTTCGCAGCAATATTAAAAACTTATTATATAAGAAATACGTTATTACGCTCGACGGACAAAAGACTGCTTGCTGCAATCAAAGATCCTACTGCCCCAAACACGTCGATTTTACGCGGTTATGTTTCGTGATTACCACCTTTTCACAGAATCAGTCTCTGAGCTCTGAGAACGAGCAGTAGCTGATCCTTTTTATCTTGTTAGTTCGATGAATGTCCAGGACTAAAACTATATAAGCCAAAAACGAAGCGGTAGCGATTTTATTTTGATTCGACTGACTCTAACACATTATAATATAATTCGCCTTTCCAGCCTGAACTCCAGACAATTTATGGTTTATTGAAAAAATAGACATCGTGCCTCTGACTTTACCGTCCCAAAATGATACCTATCTGTATCACTGTCCTTGATTCTCCACTGTCCATTGAATTTAGAATTCACGAAACAACGAGTACCGAGAAATGAACGCTTTCAATTCAAGCCGAGTACACGTTTTTCTTTCGTTTGGTCTCGAGTACAAAGAGTACTTTTAAGAATTGAGTACCGAATACAAAAATATGTGCGAGACCCCCTTCACTAGAAATCAACTGATTCAAAAATTCCATTGACATAATCCCCTACATCAAAACCTATTTTTTCAATATACCACTACCAAGAAGCTGTCTAACATTCATGTATCTTCATTTTATCTGTGAAAGCTGCCTGACTTGTCTTTTTACCAAGTCTTCGGAAAGCACTTCTAATAGCGCTTCATTTTCGCATATTATATGACACTCATTGAAACAATTTTCTTTCCTTTACGAGGTTCTTCATGCAATTCTGTACCCAGAAAAGGTTGTACACCTACTCGTACTAGTGATTTTGGATGAGTTATTATTCAGTTACGAATCTGGTACAGATGGTGTAAGCCTCAAAGGCTCAGGAACAGAAACACAATTTATACGGAATAAAATCTATTTATGATCAACTCCAAAGCAACGCGATATCTCAATTTCCCAATTCAACAATGATTCAAAGTCAATTAATTTGATTCGATTACTTTCCGAACGATAATACTCTTTCTGAACTCAGTCTCAACTTGATATGTTCATTTCAACTAGTTTCTCTTAGAGTCTTCAATAACTTCTATATATCTCACTGATTATCGATTAACATAATTGAATAACTGTTCAAATTGGAATTTCATTCATCCTGTGTTCTAATTTGCATCTGATTCTGTTCAATATTGTTCTGATCTCGAATTTACCGATGGGCAACTTCATGTCGATTCCATGATCTTCGGTTTTATATTTCTTTCGGAATCGAAGCAGTAGATTGTCATATTTCTATTTGCCGACCATAGTGAACGTTCCAGGGCTGCCCTTGTAACATTCCAGTCGACAAAGGCATAACTTTCGCTTGTAGGAAAGATTAATGGAAGATATAATACAAGTTTCCATTTCAACATTCTTTCGAACCCATTCCTCACGAGAACGAGGTCCCCAGTCTATTTCTCATCTTGTTCTCGCTTCCATTCCACGGCCTCCTGCGGATGAACTATATTGTCGTTTAACGCCCAACTTTTTTGTTGCGAATAACGCAACCCGTTTTGATTTATCAGGCTTGTTTCGCTGAAAAATTGCAACAAAACGGCGACGCCGTCGCCTCAAATGGGGACAATAATGGACTTCTGGAGCAACAAATCAAAAGTTGTAACAGACGAGCATGTGAGGCTGAAACCAGACCCTTGGAAAGTTTCTACAACTTCTGCTTGTTTCTCACTGATTCAATTATATGGGAGGTCATCGTAAGAGATTCGTCACTGCATCTTCCAGTGGGAAGTATCACATTCGGGTTGAGCACTTAGCATCTACAGTTATCACCAGTTTTCAGAATGAATCAATTCGTTCAGTGTCTGTATAATCAAAAACTCGAATGAAATATATGCGGTATTCGACATATTAGATATCGAGAAAATAGATTCAAGAAAAATAAACTTCCTCAACCAGGATTCGAATCCACATCTACTTAGCTACCGGAGATTCTACGTATTCGGAAGACATTCCTCTCAAATTCATGTATCAGTTCTTATTACTCAATCGAGAACTTTCGGCTTCTGACTGACGGAGGCGTTAGCTGGGCAAGTATACTCATTCTTCATCAAATGGTCTTAGTAGTAGATGATGTGGGTTCGAGTCCCACCCGAGGAAATTTATTTTCATAGAATGTTGATTTGTCTGAATGCCGCAAATATTCCATTCAAATTGATATTTTTTTATATGCAGATTCACACGAAAAGAAAGCCCTGTAATGTTCAAAGAACACCGCGTGAATCAATGGAGAGGAGATACGAATAAACATTCACTTTGAATATTTGTAAGTCTCAGGAAAAACCTCTCTCGAAAAGGAGTTCCAAAGATCAACTGTTCTATTGAAAAAAGATCTCTGGGTATGAGAGGTTCGACAGGTCTCCAAGCTCACAACAAAGGGGTGGGAATTCTGTATTAGTCGGATTATCCGAGTAGGTATTGCCAAGGGTGGAAGGATTGATTATAATTCAGAAGAGCACCGACCGTAGAAAAGAGACGAGTCTCAGACCATTCTACGATACTCTAATGAAGTGAGCGAGTCTGTGACAGGCACTAAACAAATTGCGTTTTCTATGTCCGACCTGAAATTATCTGATTGGTATCTACACCTAATACACTACTGTGGTCGACATATTCGACGATGCTCCGGTTGAAAGGTGCAATTTGGTACCAAGACAAGTTGATAATGAGTGAATATCCTTCCCACCTAACACCTTTTTCAGTTGAAAACCATCGTAGGTTCTCCATTGAATAATCAGAATTTGAGAGGAATGACTTCCGAATATGCGATGGAGAACTTTTTATCTTCGGTAGCACATTGGAGCATCCATCTGGTGAATGGAAGATGTCGGTTCGAATCCCTCCTGAGGAAGTTTATTTTCATAGAATTCTTATTTGTCTGAATGCTGCAAATATTTCATTCGAATTTTCAAAATAATGCTATATATGTAGATTATGCAGTTGTAACTGTAATCCAAACTAAACTCGTAGTTTTTTGGGGTTATAAACCAATCACAATCTGAAAACATATAGAAATAATATCAGGATATAAACACGTGTTGAAGGCAGACTTCTGATCTACCACGAAAATTTGCTGTTTTATTGAATGACAGTACCTTTCGAATCACCTACCTCCAATTTGTCAGCAACTGGTGTAACTCGAATTTTCCTATCAAACGAGTGACTGAATACATCGTTACATTAATGTACCTTTGAGTAAATAAATATTATTATTATTATTATTATCACCCGAAGACGATTGCGGATAACAGCGGTCGAAAGGTCGAAACTTGGTTTCAATATTCATTTATATTAATTCATTTTTCTTCATTAATTTTTTTTATTTCACTATTTTATATTCAATATTATAATTTTTTGTCACAATATTATTTTTCTATCAATCAAATCATAATTTTCTCAATTTTTGGGTTCAATTTTTTATTTGATTTATATTTCTTATGATTTCTTTTTCGCAACAGGTTTCAATAGAGTTATTGCCTCAGAAAAATGAATTATTTGAAGCTGAAACAAATTGTTATGTGATAAAAATTTACGCGCTACTTGGTACTTCATGTTCTCATTTCTGAATAAAGTTTATTCTGAGATAAATGTCGGTGAAAAGACTGCTGCAGTGTTTTGTGACCTGTCATAGGCATTTGACTGCGTTAATCACGAAATACTGCTGAGAAAGCTACATTGTTATGGAGGCAGAGGGGTAACTCTCAAATGGTTCGATTCCCACCTGAAGGGACGATCGCAAATAGTCAAAACTGTTCAACTTTCAAGAAAAAGGGAAATTAATTCGGGTGTTCCATAAGGTTCTGTTTTAGGTCCCATTCTTTTTTTATTATATATTAATGACCTCACCAAGCTTGATATTTCTGGAAAGTTCACCTTATTTGCAGATGACACAACCATACTTTGGAATAATAAAAATACTTGTGAGTTACATAAAATAATCTCTGCTGATATGAAAAAAGGGAAAGATTGGTGTGATTCAAACATCCTATCTTTCAACTTAACTAAAACAAATTTAATATCGTTTAGATGCTCGATCAACGAACTTAATTTTGAAGACAGATCATTGGAATCTAAAAATAGCACTAAATTTCTAGGAGTGTTCATTGATCAGAATTTAAAATTTGTGGATCATGTCAAACAACTCACTAGCAAAGTCGCCTCTGACTGTTATGCGGTTAGAGTAATTCGTAATGAATTGGAATTCGGCACTGCAAAGATGGCTTACTATGCACTCATAGATTCTCACTTACGCTACGGAATACCTTTTTGGGGAGCATGCAGCCCAACTTTATTCAATAGTCTTCTAATTTTACAGAAAAGGGCAATAAGGTGTATGGGAAACCTTAAACCAAGAGAGTCCTGTAGAACCTTCTTCAAAACCATAATATCCTAACGGTAACTGCATTATTCATACTGGAATCTGTGTGTTTAATAAATAAGCATATAATAAACTTCGCCACATCCTCTTCCCATTATAACACCCGGAACAGCAGACACACTCTGCAACTCACAGTGCCAACTAAAAACATCACCAGAGACTCCATATTTTACAATGGAGGAAAAATGTACAACCATTTGCCTCTGTACATAAGATCTGCCAATATAAATGACTTCCAATTCAGGAAATTAGTCAAACAATTTCTATCTGATAGACCCTATTATACTTTGAATGAATTTTCTGACGATAACTTTTAACTGATTGACTAGCTCATGTTTTTTATCTTCATTAAGGAGCTTTTAAATTTTTACTTTCTATGTCTATTCTTATATGAACTTGACTTCCACTCTTTAATATATACAGACTTTTTATAATCTCCATTTTACCATGTTTTGTATGTATTTTTATAGTTTTATTTTTGTTATCTTTTGGTATATATCGCATATTTTAAGTAAGTATTTACTACCCAAGCTTTGTCAACAAGATTATGTCTTATGATAATAAAGCATATTATTATTATTATAACCCAGAATTTTCGATTAACTCCATAGCTTTTCGTCAATACCATGATGAAACAACTATAGTTCGAGTCGTAATGGGCATGCTGGAAAAAGTTGGTTTTCATTATATTTTTTCGCAATACTTTCGGGCAAGTTTTCAGTCATCCTGTCGTCATTTTCGTACTTTGAGCGGTGGAATGGAATGGAATCAAGTGGTATGCGATGCAATGCCACGGAATGCAATGGAATGGAATGAGATGGGATGGATTGGAATGGAATGGAGTGAAATGAAATGAACAGCAACGAAAAGAAATGCAATGCAATGAAATGGAATGCAGTGGAATGCGATGATATGCAATGGAATGCAGTGAAATGCAATACAAATTCAAATTTATTGAATCCGCTATACCATTCCACGAAAGATTGAACGAATCGAGTTACAAATGTATACAAACATTATTTCAAAAATGATACAGTGAGCGGTTATATAATAAGTAACAAACAACAATAGTAGGTGTATAGTGCTAATGAAGAAAGAGAACAAAACAACAACTATTCTATCTGTTCTGAAAGGAACCCCCTCGAATTCATTCAGATTGTAAAAAAAAATTCTATTATAATATTCCTCATCCTACTTTTTGAAGACCATGTATCAGGAAGGAAAAAAGAAAATTTTCTATATTTTTCGGAACTTCATTGAAAAACTGAGAACCAGCCAGAACAGGTGATTTTTCATAAAAAGAATGATTTGCTTTCTTTCTCAACAGATCGATATTACGCTATAAGGTAGACACGATTAAATTTCCACAAAATTTTGTGGAAATTTAATCGTGTCTACCTTATAGCGTAATAACCATGGATTTCCATCAAGTAAAGGCCACCTCAGTCCAAAAAAAAAAAAAAAAAAAAGATCGATATTACGTCTTGTGTGGTAGTTATGGATGTCAAAATTTTTCAGAATTTTATGCTCATTCTGATATATCTTATCTTTGAAAGTATTGCGAGACACGATGTCAAGAAAGGTTCGTCAAATATGAGTCTTAAAATTCCTTTCTGTAGCACGAAAACTCTTTGAATGTCATGCCCCTGTCCCCATGCAATAATGCTGTATGCAATCGAAGAGTAAGTAGTACAGTTAGCGGATGAAAGCATTGTTACTACCAGTAGTGTTACAAAAATGAATTTTGTAAGCTTTCTGAGAAGGTAAGATTTTGAGTTGTCGGATATAATCATGCAGGTGTCGTCTGCGTACATGAGCACTTTCGCGTCACTTAAATAAGCCGGAAGATCATTAATAAAAATTAGAAATAATAATAATCGTCCGAGAACTCAACTATGGGGAGTTCTAAGGTCAAAATCATACTCGTTTCAAAGGAAGTCATCAATCTTTACTGTATTTTTCTATTTGTTAGATGAGAAATAAATCAATCATTTATACAACCCCGTATACCAAACCCATTGAGTTTATCAGAAACGAAGTTCTTCTCGACTGTGTTGTCAAATCAAATAAGATCGAAACCATATATTTACCTTGAGCCATTTTGTCAGAGATATGCTGAGTGTACTGTGCTATACTAGTTTCAGCTGAAAATCCTGATCTGAATCCATGCTTGCTGGTTGTTAACTTGTCAAATGAGTCTATGTAGGTTTCAACGCTCCTTGCGTCCACTTTTTTATTATTTTGGAAAATATATTCAACAGAGAAATTGGTCGGTAGTTCTCAACAATACTTGGAACATATTTTTTATAAAGTATTACTACTGAGACTATTTTCAGGTTGGACGGAAAACTTACCTATTTGATAGATAAGTTAATTATATGGGGAAGAATTGGGGCAATCAAGGTCTTGCGTTGCTTTATAACTAATATCGGTTCGCCATCAATACCTGTAATTTAAAGAAGAATCTATTACCTTGATAACATCGGCGTGACTGACGGGTTTGAAGAAATTGTGCTACTAGCTAGAGCGCATTTCGTGAACCTATTGCTTATGTTATCCCCAAGTGGTTGACTACTTTTCTGATAGATATTGTTAGGTATTTACCGAATGAATGTTTTTTCTTTGGTACCGGAGATCATTTCATTGTCATAATCAATATCAACTATCTTATTATTCTTTTGTTTACCCTTTATATTTTACAATAATTCAGGCTATTTTTTTGTTATCGGAGTTTTCGAGAATATTCTTGAAATATGCTTCTTTCTTCGGGAATGCAGTAGAATGTAATGCAATGGAATAGAGTGGTGTGGGGTGGAGTAAATTGGAATGGAATGAAAAATTCAATTTGACTTATTTCAACTCTTACACAATTGAATCACACATATAAGAAGAGAATTGTAATGGATAATGTGAAAGAAATACATCGAATGAAATATAGCGAATCAAATGAATCAGGAAAACAAAACTCACATAGACTTAGACCTGTTTGTGAGGATAATAGTTTCTGTCTCAAGACTAATATCAAACTAAGACTACATTTAATGAATTTTACACAAAAAAAGTTTCAATAAAATTCAGCGAATACTTGTTCCTCTGTATATGAGGATGATAGATACATTCACAAGAAGAATTTCATACATAATTGCCACATGAAATTGCAGACCTCCTAATGTTGCAACTGTCAAAATTGTTGATGTCTATATACCAGATTCAGATGTTGAAATGATCGTGCCTTGAACAACAAATGAATGTACATCAATATTATTTTCTCGAGTATAGTATATATTCTTTATATATTTTTTCGGGTAGAACACAAGATCAATGGATGCAATTTCCACCATCCCATTTGGAACGCAATATCTCAACTCGAATACAACGGCATATTTCAAAAGAATCCCTCTAGACCAACGCAACCAAAAGTGCTATGCGAACTACCTTCATTTTTAACGGAACATTTTTCTGTGTGCTTTCCAGAGTGTCATCCAAATCCCACTGAACGAAATACAAGTCGGGTCTAATATACGTTCTTTGTCCCGATTCTCCTTGCGGAACTCTGGGTTCTGGAACGGGATCGGCATCGGCCGCCTAAAAAATTATGAAGTTATTATTCACAGACGAAGAAACGCTTGACAGATGAGCGTTGAGCCCGAAAACTAGCTTGTTTCCGAGCTTCTAGCTTTTCTAACTGCGTTTCAGTAACGACGAAAAGCGTTAGTTTGCAGGTGGATATCTCATCATATCAATTTGTTAATATTTGTTTTCCTGTTCAACACAATTTGAACGTCATTATTTTGTGGTGGATCAATATTTTTTCCGTAGTTGTCTGGGTTTGTAACCTACCACAATCTGAAAACATAAGAATCAATATTGGAATCTATACAAGTTTAGAAGGGCAGATTTTCAATCTAGTTGCTGCGTCTATTGAAGAACAGTTCTTTCTGGATAGAACAAGTCCAATCAGTGAGAAACTTTTCGTATAACTCAAATTTTGCCTATCAAAAAAAATTAAATGAACTAATATATATGTATATATTATATATATATATATATATATATATATATATATATATATATATATATATATATATATATATTTTCATATATATATTAGTTCTTATTGTTTTTTGATAGGCAAAATTTGAGTTATACGAGAAGTTGCTGACTAATTGGACTTATTTTATCCAGAAAGAACTATTTTTCAATAGACGCAGCAACTTTTCAGGGTAGATTGAAAATCTGCCCTTGTACACTTGTATAGATTCCAATATCAATGCTTTTTTTTTCAGATTGTGGTAGGTTAGAAACCCAAAAAACTACGGAACAAATAAAAAAACAGTTTTTGTTATTCCTCAGACGGAGATTTACGGAAGTATTTTAATTTTTTTTTTCCTCCGAAGCAATAAGAAAGAGTACGAAACTTTTATTGAAGAACAACAAAATATCTATAGAAGGCCTGAATGATAAACCTTCTTCTTGATTGGGTCTCAACATTGACACACATATACACATTTATTGCCATGGGTTGATTTACGTTCAATTTTTTGGGCAAACATTACATTCAGCATTTCGAGTAAGAAATTACCGAGAATGTAGTCAGTAAAACCATTCCGCCTTCGGGCATGTAAATTCAGTATTGTTGAGTGTTTATTTTTGTGAGAATAGGTTTTAATGGATGATTGTTGTTTTTGAGTGAATGATTAATAAAGATTGTTTATATTGTTTTCACCAACTGATTTCATCCTGGTTTTCACAAGACTATTAACCCTGAGGAAGGACGTAATGTCATTCTTCCTTCCCTTATATCACTCATCGACGATTGATTCATCAGAAGAAAGAAAGAGTATAAAATGGCTACTCCTGTGTCCCATATGGCACCCCGTTCGCTGAATCACGTAGACGTCATTTATTCTTGCTCAATTTCTGTACCAAGCACATGAAAATTTATCAAGTAGGTAGCAATCCATAGGATATTTCTACACAACGAAAATAAAGAAGTAGTAGTTTATAAAATCATATCAACTATATGCTGAGATCTCCGGGCTCACAGACGTTACTTCTTTTTGAGGTAATGAAATTTTCTGAACAAATACACCTATATGTATTCAAGAGTATATGCGTACTCGCTAGTTTGGTTAGGCGCCCTTTTACAGTTATCAGGGAGGAAAGGTTACTAACTTTTCCCAAATTTGAAGATCCAGTTCCAATATTTATATTATGGGGAATATTATTGAAAATCAATATTTCATATTGCCAGACCTATTACGTGGGCGGTGATTGCTCATGATGGTCATATGTCTATTCAAATACCTTTGGTGAATAGCCAGACATCCCCCAGGACACCAGCAAAGTTTTCAATAAGCCACCCAAAAAAATATTTTTTTTTAATACTGTTTGAACGGCATTAGTTTGTGGTGGACAAATATTTGTGCTGTAGATTTCTGGGTTTTTAACCTACAATCTGAAGAATTCAGAACTAACATTGGAATCTTCATAAGTGTAGAAAGTAGATTTTTAATTTACCCCGGAAAGTTGCTGCCTCTACTGAAAAACAGTTCTTCCTGGATAGAGCAAAAAGAACCTCCCTCATAATTCAAATTTGCCTATCAAAAAATAATAAGAACTAATATATATATGAAAACACTTATCGTTAACATTTCGGAAACTAAATACGCTTCCGTTCTCAAACCTATACGTAAATTCCTGTTCAAACTCAAATATTTCTTGTTGGCAGTTTTCGTTATTGTCATTTGTCAAATATTTTATATCTGACATAATATTTTGTCCTCCAGGAGGGACAGCCATCCGCGATCCATATCAAGCGAATTCACGGAGATGCATTCTGCACCAGACAGCATGATGAAAGCAGATTCCTTTAATTTTCGTTTCCTGCGATTAGTACCTTTTGTCATAATTTTAGTATCGTTTCATTCTACCGTGTGATCTGCCCTTCTACACTTGTATTTTTTTTATATCCAGATTCACAAGAAAGGGATGCCCTGTGATGTTCAAAAAACACCGCGTGAATCAAGGGACAGGAGATACGAATTAACATTTACTTTGAATTTCTGAAGTTTGTAAAATCGCTTTTGGCCAGGAGTTCTGAAGCTCAGCTGTTCTATTGAGAAAAGATCACTGAGCAAGAGAGGTCCGACAGGTTCCCAAATTCAACAACAAAGGGGTGGGAATTCTGTACTCGTCGAGTCATCCTTATAGATTCCAATGTTAGTTTCAATTTTTTTTTAGATTGTGGTAGGTAAGAAACTCAGAAAACTACGGAACAAATAATTTGTCTTCTTCCGAAATATATGATGTTTGGTAAAATTTATCAACTTCAATTACAAATCATATTATTACCTGTATTATTATGACCTTAAGGAAGCTTTTGCTTTTCAATTATGGGATGTCATCGACTTTATGTTGATGATGGCACTGCCTTGTACTGACGAGTGGCCAAATAGCCCGAAACCGGTCTGCAAGTTTGTCCGTGCCAATAATTGAAAATCAATTCCTTCATTTGTGTCGCCAGAAGTAAATGCAGAATTTTCTTCTGTGAAGAAACCTGCACTGGCACCGGTCGGATATAATACAATGCCCTTCGTGGTATTAGCCAGGGAAATAGTTGTTTTCTGACAGGTGCCAGCCAAATCCTACTGTATAGATAGTTCGAGACTGGCCTGATCGAATTTTTCAAAAGATGATTTTGAAAAATATGTGTTAACATCTGTCGCAAGCAAAACTATGGACTATAATCAGCGGCAGAATGAAATCATTTGCTAAAGTCACTACGTTAACGATCAGATCACAACATGACAGTGATATGTCAAGCCAGGGTGATTTCCATTT
The DNA here is from genome assembly GCA_032362365.1 of Zygogramma bicolorata. NCBI lineage: Eukaryota > Metazoa > Arthropoda > Insecta > Coleoptera > Chrysomelidae > Zygogramma > Zygogramma bicolorata. Next base: position 11,751 of record JAVJAQ010006016.1, on the reverse strand, counting down.
GCCAGGGCGCTTTTGTCATAGCAACTCGTCAAAATGCAAGCATCAGATGGGTTGACATTCAAGGTATTAAATTGTAGCTGTGAGCTATAAAATATTTCTATGATGGCTCTATATATTCTTGAAGAAAATATTCAAAAAGGTATTTTCTCTTACAACATTCTCTGTCCTCGAACAAAATATAAATTAAAATTACCTCGGACTATTCACTCGGTAATTTCGTGAGACTACAATTACCGTAATTAAAGACGGTGTAAACATTATTCAACACCAACAATAGAATAAATCTTCACCCATCATCATTAAGGAATGCCGAACGGGCACTGTATAATTCATCGAATATCTGAATAGGTCCAATGACTAGGCTCCTCGGAGTTCAGTATACCGAGAACAATAGGAAATTTACACAGCAAACATTGCCTGACGCTGATTGACATACAATAACAACGTGCATTTGAATGTGGGATGAAGACGGTTCTTGAAAATAATAATAATAAGTACCTACTCATCTCAATAAATAGATTCAATAATCTCTATTCTTATTCGACTTAACTTTGGTAGTACCCAAATTTTGAATATGCCATAATTCCGTAATACAAATGAGAGTTTAATTCACCATTTTATTGCCGGGTTGAAAAAGTTCCTAATGAATTAGTTTGAAGCTATTTCAACTTTGGTCTAATGAACTGTGATATATTAGGATCAACAGGAATATGCTGTGATAACTAATTATCAGTATAAATAATTGAAACACCCAAATGATCGGTATTTGCATATATTACTGACTAGCACACAGGTGAACATCGTGAAAATATTTCTTGGAAAAATCAGGACATGCGCAAAGGGCATGCTATCGATATTGATACCGATATACCGGGATACTCAGAAATACTTAATATATTACACTTTTTCCCCCTACAAAAATAATTTTCAAATGATCACTCATACCATTTTGACTATATTAACTATTTACAACTATTTATATACAAGCCTATCTATTGGTTTGATGTTCCTCCTTGGTCTTCCAACATCACTAACACTGTCACTTCTCTCATCCTCATTCACAGTAACAGTTGGTTTTTAGACACGATTAACGTGACTCTCTGATGTCAAATCCATCTCTTTTGTTACATTTTCACCTTCGGGCAGATAGTTTTCATTAATCTTAGAAATTTTTAATTGATATTTGTTAATTTGATTGAGATGTCTTTTCCAGGTAATATTGCCCAACTCGGGAATCTGAACAATATAAGTGGATTTGCCAATCTTTTTACAAATAACAGCTTTTATCCAACACGGATTTTGTACTTTCCTATAATCTTTTACACTTACAATCTCTCCAGGTTCGAATACAACAGATCTATTTCCCCCGTGATAATATTTTTGTTTTGCCTGTTGTGATAGGACGCGACTTTTAATATCTGTTTGAAATTTAGTTGTTGTTGTACATGGAGGCTTCAAATTATCGAAACGAGTTCGCAATTTTCTTTGAAACATAACTTCAGCCGGGCTGAAAGGAGAAAGATAATGTGCTTGTGTTTTTGTTTCCACAAATCCTCTTTGAATACAGCAAATATATATCCCTCACAAAAAAATGCAAACGAAACAAATGAATGTACCTGTATTTCACTGGCACCTACATGACGAATATGTTACGTCTTCTTGATCGGAATAAATTAAGATGAATTCATTGAAAAAATTGAACGAAAGCAGTTGGCCCACTTTGTCCTTCCCTGTTTATGAGATCTTCTAGAGTGGATGGATAGTTTCGATTATATACAACCTAATGAAACTCAAAAAGGTGAAATTATTTGGTAGCTCATAGTAAAAACATAACCATACTTCTTCATTTTGTTGCATAAGTATTCAATAAGTGGTTTATTCGCACAACTGATGGTGAAGTTTGGGTTATTAGAGCATACAATCTAATAAAAATGCATAACACCATATCATAGAGTGTGATATTTCCATAATGAACCCGAATCCAGTCTGATGATGATGATAAATTCGTTGAAAAGAAACTATTTCTAGACGTTGTAATTCCACAAGCGATTGTAATATATCGCACATTGCAAAGGCTTCTCAGATCTCATCCAATGCTCTTGAGGACCACTTCCAGAAAGTATAATGATCTTTATGGTCATAGCTTATTTGAAGTAACTCTTAAACGAACTACAACTGCTGATAATAATTTGTGAAAGGTAGTTCGGGTCTGAAATACGGTTCAGATAGAAAATTCGAAGACATTTCAAAAAATGAAAACAAGTCCTGAAATTATATCCAAAAACGGATTTTTTCACAAATTGATATACTGTCACTGTAACATGTTGTGCTTTTGATAACGTTCATCTGATTCGAAAACTTGCGACACGCGTAAATAAATTGGCAAATAGAATTGGGCATTATTCGATAACATTACTCCATCTGTAATCCTTGTTAACAGGAATTATCAATATTCAAGCCAAATATTGATATTCCGATTGCATAGAATTTCCGGAGAACTGAAAATCGTGCTCGGCATATTATTGGGTAACAAGCGATGATTGTGACATTTCTGGAATGGATTTATGGGCTGGGAAATATTATCCGAATGAAAAACGTGGTTTCACTACAAGGCAGTTGTGTAATTGTTTGTCACTCAAGCTAGGGCCTGGAGGCTGGGATTCAAGAGAGATATATATGTTTATGACAGATTGGAATGTTATATCCGAACAAGAATTGAAACGAAGGAGAATATTGGTTCACTGAAAAAACAATACAATGACTCAAGCAAAAGTTGTCTATTTTTTCAATTTTAATATAAGATGAACATAAACTGGGTAGAAACCAAAGGATTGTGCTATATGCCCCAATAATGGACGATCCTCAGATTCAGTAATTTATTTTTTATTACTGCTACTGACAAATGAACATGTCTGAAGTGAAATTAAATTATTTGGTTTAACGTTTGCTTGCATGTGGTAGACAATGTTTCGGACTCAATGGGTGGTAAAAAAGTGAAATGAGAATGTTGCTGCTCCTACTTGATGTGTGTGCTAAAAGCATATAAAAACCAGTTAATATCGGGAATAGCAGCAAGTCAAAAGGGTACTTTTTTATAGAGGTTATTCCAAGCTTTCGTAAATTTTATTTACATCTTCAGGAAAATACAAAGAATTATACATGTCAATTTTATATTCGTAAAGCTTCTTATAGATAATAACCTCTTCATCTATTTACAATTTATAAGTGTGATGTCACTATTTGAGGAATTAAAAAACATGTCAACCAACCTCACTATGGATGTAAGTATTGAATTTATGAACATAAAAAATGTAAAATTGACATATATAATTCTTTATAGTTCCTGAAGATGTAAATAAAATTTAGAAAGCTTGGAATAACCTCTATAAAAGAGTACCCTTTTGACTTGCTGCTATCCCCAATATTAACTGATTTTATCCTATTTTTTTGGATTGAGGTAGCCTTTAGTTGATGGAAATTCATAGTTATTACGCTATAAGGTAAAACACGATTAAATTTCCACAGAATTTATTGTCTTCGCGACGTTTCGATACACTATATCTTTTTCAAGCGAATGTAATATAAACACTAAATTATTCTTTGTTGAAAGCTCCTTAAATACATTAGGGCCTACTCTAATCATCCCTGATTCCTAGAATAATACAACTGATACTGATTCCTAGATTATAAACTGATGATGATTCCTAAAATTATGAACTGATACCGATTCCTAGAATCATAAAAATGATAATGATTATGATATCTGAACATAGTTACTACTTATTAATTGAATAAGTTCAACAAAGGGGAACTATTGAGATCCAATTGATCATTTAGCAAACAATTTGAATTTTTCAGTTTATTGATTTCCATATATTTCGCATATATTTTAGGTTATATCTGGTCACCAGAGCTTTTGAATCCACGTATTTTGAGCCGCGGAATACGAATCTGAAGTCGAAACGTGGCACTCGTCCTTCGTTTAGAAGTTAGGAACCTCTACACCTTTATCACCTGTTTTTCGAACCAATTTTCCATTGTTCCCACTATAATTTGTTATTTTTTTCGACTGAGTCATGTATGTGGGATATCGGGCAAGTTTGACTCTTTTCAGGTTGATTTTGATATTGGCATGACTGCTGTACCACAGCTGTACGCGAACGAAGGCCATGGGCGTTCGATAACTTTTTGTATTGGCGCCTGAAATTTAAAAAAAATATATTTAATCAAAAAAATTGAAAGTTCGAAATACAACAACAACAAATTTAATACTGCAGTTTATGGATAAGTGTTGTTTGGAAAATTTTGTCTCGTCGATTTCTACGATTTTTCCGACTCCTCCCTTCTTACTTCCCCGAGTTTTAGGACAGTGATTTCATGCACACCTTGAAAAAATAAAAAAACACTCAATATAGAGATGGTTTAGTAAAAAATAGTTCATATAAAGATTTGGTAATAGTTTATTAGCCCCACACAAGTGCCTTCTGAAGAAATATTTAGCCGTGTATAGAACACCAGTATGATACGTCAGATGCTATTCACATTGAATTCCACCTTCTTCAACCCTTTCAACCGAATCATAAGCATTTTTCACAATGAAAGATGCGTTTTCAATTGTATTGTTGGGAAAAATGATGATGATTCGGTTGAGAGTGATGAAGAAGGCGGAATTACATGCAAATGGCATCCATCAAAGCGCCACAATAGAAGCGTCGATCAGTGCACCCCCTTCCTATGTTTATGTCTTCATAACTGACGAAATCTCGAGATGTTGTCACTGTTGTCAGTCATCACCTGTAGACGATTGCCGATACCACCGGTTTGTTTATATTTTTTTGCAATTCATATTTAATATGTCAATTTTTTGTCATAATATTATTTTTGATCGATGCAATATTTGATTTCTATTCTTCGACCAAAAAATCAATTTCAACATATTGTTTGAATTTGATTGCCTTATTTAACTTCAATTTATTATTATTGTTTTTTTTTCCTTTTCATTTCAATAGAGTTGATTATATAGACAATGGGAGTCTGAACCAATAAACCAATATCACTCAGCAAAGAACATTGTTAACCACATTCAAGCAAACGAATACCATTCAGATTATATAACTCGATTCAAAGGTGTATTTGATTGAACACGTCTATCAGAATTTTCATAAGCTTGACTTTAATTTCATACGTCACTAAGTATCATCTACAAGCTAGCAGAAAATTAAATGAGTCTTACGTTCTAAATATCATGGGGTTCCAGTTCTACCCTCAAAAAAGTGACAATAGACTCTCTGTGGTTTCTAATATACTTCTAGATTCCTTTTTTTATAATAGGCCATAAAAAAAATACAATTTTAGGACTCTAGAGCCCTAGCTGTGAAGATGGGTGTTTCTCAACAGAAAATCGAAGACATCAATTTCGAAAATCACCACTAACCAAATTACAAATGAATAAGCGTGAGCGGAAACTTTCTCTTTTTCATTTTTGCCTCTTTGGGTCGGTTTTTCAATCGCCAGCTGACCAAGACCTTTGATTGACGGCTTGGGAATTCAGCTGACAGCTTAGTTTCTTCGACAGATGATCCTAAAAAGGGCCCTAGAGAAATACTATCCCAGATGATGATTGTTTTTACTCCCTGTTTTCGGGAGAAACGACTCAAAATTATTTCGAAACCTGATAAACTCTGCAGCTTGTTTTTGAACACCCTTTATAAACCTTGTCACCAAACGAGTTCTACGATTTTTTGTAATATAATGAACGGAATATTCTAATTCTGCGAACTTTCCTTCCAGATTTTATGCCATAGCATAGTCTCGTGAATCGCATCTTTGTGATATGCATGATTCAGAGAGAAATATTATATTTCCATAACTTTTTATGAATATTTCATTACGGATTTCCCGAAGAGAAGCAGACGGATAATGATGGTCATATTTTATGTGGGTATCATATTCATGCATGAGAGCTATTTCCAGTGAGCAGGTCGAATCAGCAAAAAACTTGGGGTATATGAAAGTCCTGAAAAATTATTCCATCTGAAGTTTGGTAATAGCTCGAAATTCTCTGGTCCGTTGATTTGAATAACCGATATGGATATGAAAAAATGAATTTTATATACGCTGATACAGATCAACGACCTCAATAGAAGATATGGTGATGATAATAGAGCAGATTCATTCTAGTTGCACCATCACGTTTCTGCGCTGAAGCATTGTTTATCTTGGCTGCTGTTTGCATGGGTGACGAGGAACTTGGACAGACTTTCACTCAGTTTATAGGAATCCACGTTGAGAAGTTAAACCTCGTTGGTTATCAGCTCTCTTGGGAGTTCTGACTGTCGTTCTATCGTCAAAAAATGTCAATCGGCTCAAAAAAAAATTGTAAGAAATATTCTTTATCATACATTACAAAGACTACGTAAAATGATGCCAAGCGAACAACCTAACAGCAGGCAGAATCCAATTCTGATTCATTCATTCATATGAAGAACTATTGCGACAATGAAAGGGATGCCCTGTAATGTTCGAAGAACACCGCGTGAATCAAAGGAAAGGAGATACGGATTAGGATTCATTTTGAAGTTTTGAAGTCTTCAAGTCTCAGGAAAATCCCCTTTTGGCAAGTTCCCTGAGCAAGAGAGGTTCGAAAGGTCTCCAAATCAACAACAAAGGGGTGGGAATTCTGCAGTTGTCGAGTCATCCGTGTTGATATTTCCAAGGGTGGAACGATTAATAACAATTCAGAAGAGCACCGACCGTGAAAATATCTATAGAAAAAAGACAAGTCTCCGACCTTTCTACGATGTTGCAATGAAGTGAGCGAGTCTGTGAGCGAAGAATCACCAACAAGACGAATTCTTTTTTCCGAATAGAATCAAGAAATTTCAACGATTGTTTTGGTGCCAAGCCCCACATATGAGAATTATATTCCAAGACGCGAAAGTTCTGTAGAATTTCCACTCAAAATGATTATAAATGTATATTGAAGGAAATAATATGCAAAACGCCGATTTTAGAAGCCTCACTTCATAACGTGAAGAGCAACTCCAGAGTTAATTCGAAGTTAATATTCCTGTGTAAGTGCATGGATGTAACAGAAAAGTTTCTTGAAGAAGTTTGATTAGTTTCCTGTGAATAGGCACTTCACAAACGTTATTTTTTAATAATGTAGCACTGAAACATCTTTCGAGGACAAAATACCTTTGAGATATTTTTGTGATCGATTTAGGAATTTATGACCAAGATAATTTTCCCAAACGCATTCATTGAACGAACATATTTTCATTGACATTATAACTATGGACTGGCCCTCATGATAGTTTTCCACATAGCATGACGCGGAATGCATCAGAGGAAACAAATGCTTCTTGAAGAAATATGATGGAAGACAGAACATGTGAAATTCATGCCGTACCAAATCGCCAATTTTTTTATAGGTCATTTGGACCTCAAAGAATATAGGGTGATATTTTTGAGATCGCGAAATGACGACTTTTGGCCGAGTAAACAAATGTCACTATTTAGATGATATCATCTTTGGAATGGGATTTATCGAAAAATATTTCCGACGAAAAATATGCGCCGTAATGGAATCTACAAAATGAGTCCTATGCAAAAATCACGTAGGATTATTAGATTGACGGTGAGTCACTGTTGAAAAACTTTTTTTCAAAAAATGTATTATTATATTAAAGTGGTTCATTTATGAAGTACTGTTCTGAAATTCATCCACCACCGAAAAGAAACTTCCTGAAGAGATATCGGAAGTTTTATCCAGCCATTTGTTATAGTTTAGCAATAATGACCGATTTTTGTACATCAACATGGCCGAGAAGGTGGAAAAAAATCAGAATGATTTTTTTCAGCACGTACATCCAAGATTTAACTAAAAAGAATTGTTATTTTCAAACATGTCTTTTCGGGGATATAAAATTTTAGCGTATAAACAAATAGAAAGTACGCCTTAACTATTCAAGTTGTTCTTCAAGATTTTCATAGGTCTCAGAAAGACGCGAAATTTTAAATAAGTCTCGATATCTTCATTACAAGACAAGATACAATCATTTTCACGTATTCTTCAACGTCAAAACTACCTACAAAAAAATTGGCGATAGCACGGCTGTTGAATAAAACGTATTTAGTCTATTGACCTTCAAAACCACTCTTTATCTGCTACATTATAGAAGAAATGCATTCAATTTATACTCCCAAGAGTATTCTGTATCTTTTAGTGCCATTCCATTAGTTGAAATGTCAATGCATATTTCAACCCCTACATAGGTAAATGAAATTTACAAATAACAAATTTACAAAATGTCATTTGTAGGAATCTTTACCACGAGTCAATGATGATAGCTATTATTCTTGAGGAATGTTTTAATATTTCAAGAGAATAATAGTCATTATTACGAGTAGTAAAATCGACTTTATTTATGACTGATTTGATTATCATAAATAAATGATTTTTCAGTTTCATTCTTCTGTTTTGGTTATATCGTTTCCATGGTAATATTCTATTCGATAAATTTTGTGATAGGACTACAAGAAGGAACAAAGACTATTACTATTATTCCTTCGCCATTATTTCCTAAGCCAATTATATATGGCTTTATACTGCAGAAACCGTAAGTGTAATACTTGAATTATGTATTAGTCGTGTAGAATTCTAACTGGAATTGAATAGAGTATTAAAAGGCACGAACACAACGTTGAAGTTTTTGAACTCAGTATAAAAAAAAACCATTGCAAATCTAAAAAAGCGTAGAATCGATTGAAGCATTTGTTTGGTGCAAGGATTCGAAGTGTTGAAAACCCTAGGATGCCACCCAAAGATATTTTTGTTTGAAAATATTGATGCGTTACCTGGTTGAGTTGTTTCTATATGACAATTTGTTAGCCTAGATGAGGAGTGCTTATTTTGTGTTCCGCTACAACTTGGCGCCCAGCAGAGAGATTTCGAGAAAGCACACAGCAATGAAGAAAAACGATCAACAAGGAGAAAAATTGTTCAGGAACTACCCTTTGAGGAATAAATTGCATTCAATGCCAGTCAATTATTCAACTACGGAGAGTATTGCCAGTAGTAACCCTGAGAACGAAAGTACAGCGACGGAAACCATTCCAAAAATTATTCGCGCAGCTGGTAATGTAGAAGGTCAAAAAACACCAGTAATTACAAGAAATTCAGGTAGGAGACATTTTTCCCTGTCAAACAGTTATATCCAACCTATGTTGTGTTCCGCCACAGTCGTAAATAAATATATTTATAACATATATACCTCTGGAAATGAAGTTATACGTGTTCTCTTTGATGAGCATTTCCTCACTAATTACTTTAATTATCATAAAGTTCATTATTTCCTGAATGATTACTTCAATGGTACCAATAGAATAAGAGATTAAGTTATCCTATTCAAGAGACGAGTAATAGGAATACATTATATTCAGAGCTTACAACTACGCGAATATCAGGACTGTAATTTCCATCACGTATTCACGAAGTCATGAGACCATATAGGAGAATATTACTTCCAATGCAGTTATTTACTTCCATGGAGCATTCGACTAAGAAAAAGACACACAAAATGCATTAGGTGGGGTAACGACATCACGTTTGACCCAATGAGCACACTGAAACCATCTCCGGATGTCTGAAATAAGGGTCACTGTTTGCGCAATAATCGATAATGCATTTCGGATCATGATGAGCTTTATAACTGCATTGGAGTTTTGAACATAGCGAATAGAAGGAAATTCACCGATACATACAAGAATATTCATGCCGCTTAATACTTGAACAGAAAAAAATTTAAATATCATTCATACATAGAAATATAAATTCCGTTTGATGAATATCCTAAGTTTATATTAAATGTGATATAGACTTTTCAAAGGAACCAACAGCTTATGAAGTGGGATCAGAACCACTTTGAAATATTCTGGTGCGTCCACAATCCGCATCTGGGTCGCTGTAACACCTATCTTCGGATTTTCTTTTTCAAGCCAGAAGGACTATGTGCAAGTGACATGGCCGCGTAGTTTCTGTATGATAATATCCATTGGCAGGCCGTTTGAGGACTTATTAGCTAGCGAGAGGTAGTTCCACCAAAGAGTATCCCAACTAACAAGAGGAGAATGCTTGTCGGAACCTTTGATGTAGATTGTACAAGATATTGAGAAGAAGTACGTCACAACATTGACAGATATACTAATTGATGCACGGAGATAAATAACGAATTGATTGTAGTGATTCAAATTTGTACAAAACTGCACTATACTTAGAAAAATATCATTGTTGTTTAACATCCGTTTTCGTTATGATACTCAATATATTTTTGATGGACTGAATTTCTAACAAAATTTTACTATTGAATTCTGTAGGTGTAATTTTCATACAAATTCACCAATATTCCATCAGAAAACTTTCACTTTGATACAAAATCTTGTTTTTTTATTTCAAGGATTCAAGTCTCTGAATTATAACACAAAGTAAATGGATTCAGACGCAAATATTCTTTTGAAATTATAAATTTATTGTTTTGATCAGTTTTTCTGGAACACATCAAAAGTGCTATGAATTTGATTGAAATTGCTACAATTATTAAGTGGCAAACGAAATATCAAATATAAAGTCTGTCAATGAAAGATTACAATCTGTCAATGCTAGATCAAAATCTATCGATGTCAGATAAGAATCTGTCAATGGAGTATTGATAGATTAATATCTGCCAATAACTTATTGAAACATTGAAATATGTCATTGAAAGATTGAAATCTGTCGGACAGATATCATTGAAAGATTATAATCTGTCATTGACAGATTAAAATCTGTCAATTGAGATATTTTTTATTATTACAATGGCCCTAATACGCTGTCGTACATTAGTTATGATTAATGATGTCGCTTATTACTTATAAGGTGATTGCCGACCAACACTAAAGAATGAATCTGATATAAGGTCGACCGGTGGTCTACCAGTCTACGGCGTTGTCGTATATCCATTGCTGGTTCGAACCGCGATCAAGGCTAATTTTTTATAGCTGGCTCGTTGCGACAGGCAATTGTTGGTTCCCTAGATACCAACCTCAGTAGGTGAAATATCTTGATCTAATACACCGACCGACCTGATTGTACTATGGGTTGAAATAGCTAAGGCTCTACCGTAAAAATCAGGTTGACTACATTATTTTGGCATGTACCTATTACATATACAATTTTTATCTCAAGAACTTTGGCTCAGATGATTCTAGGTAGTATAATCAATTCACGGTAAATGCCAGAAATCAATCAAGGATCGTCAACTCTCCAATGCATTCTTGAGACGGAAAGTATAGATTGACATTAACAGAAAAACTTATTGTTTGCATGCGCACTGGAAATTTATATTCCGAAAAATGTTCTTTTTCGTCTCTTGTTAGTTGGTGTACTGTTTGGTTCCCACCAACGCAACAGCTCGAAAATCGTTGGCAAGTGACAAGTATGCTCGTACCCATAATTAAAAATCGGTTTCGGAACTTGTGTCACTATAAGCATTTAGGGAAATATATTCTGTGAGAAAAACTGCACTGGCACCTGTCATATATAATTCAGAGCCCTTCATGGTAGTGATTGTTTTCTGACAGATATCAGCGCATAAGACTAGCCACACCATGCACCATTAGTTTTGGAAATGAAAAAAGTGTATTACATTTTTGGATTGATTTTTTCACAGTTCTTTTTTTCAGTATCTACTGGATGGAGTTGGAAAATGTGTG
>JAVJAQ010006014.1:0-38067 GCA_032362365.1 Zygogramma bicolorata | reverse complement strand
CACTCCTATATAATTCAGATGCTACTTCACGCCCGGTCGTGCATAAAAAGAGTTTTAGTTTTTGGTTATCTAGCAGATGGCGTTTTGCCTTAGCGGTTTATAATATCTGCACCAGATTCAGACTTTTGTTTCGTAAGGAACGGACCGTTCGTAATGTTTTGTGTTCGCAAGCCCAGCCAAGTGTCACTGAGGAAACTTATCTAATTCTGATATATTTCAATATCATTATTATATATATTCATGGGAAAAATATTAGATTTTAGCTCTTAATTTTTTGCCTCCCAACACAACCTCGAACTAAAATCTAATACATTTCCCCCTGTATAATGAACGAATTTGAAAGATGGGAAAAATATAAAAAATATGAAGGTATCGATAATTATCCGAGTTGGCAATGGAATGCCTCGATACTGAAGTCAACGCGTTGAGAAGTATCTTAATGAAGTATTGTTATAGCTCAGAGCAGGCGCGTATACAGGTCAAGTTTATAGGGGGGGTAATCACTCAGAAAATTATGCGTTTTCACCATTTTATAGAAACACAAATGCATATATTAGTCTTTTTGCAAACTGATCTTTCCAAATGACCTAAATTATTAGGAAATTGTGGAATAAAAACATCAGATTTGTTCAATCTGATGTTTTTCGTAAATAAAATTGGAAAGTAGGGAAAACAAAAAATTTCGATGAAAATAAACTTGAACACGAGATATTGCAACAAAAAAATTCAATAATAAATTTGAGTTTAGGTTTATCAATTTCTCCCGAAATACCAGAGACTGTATAATGTTCTGGGATATTCTATAATTTTGATAATAATTTTGAATTTACCCACTGAATTCTGCGATCTTACAGACTTACAGGGTTACATGGAGTAAAGGTGAAATAAAATTGTGATTGATTTTTCATTCTTTCATTATATTTTTTGATATCTCTCTGAATTTTTTTATATATATTGTAATATGTTATGTGACTGACTGATCATGGGGGGGGGGTGATTACCCCCTTTACCCCCCCTTGAATACGCGCCTGGCTCAGAGACTATTCGAAACCTTTGAACCCCCCGTAATTCTCAGATATGCGCTTTCTGCGAGATTCTCTCATCAGATGGGTACACACACGATTTCGCCCTCATGGTAGGTACGAAAATCTCTGCCCAATTTGTCTTCCACGCCTTGCTACAACACAGCGAATTAGACTAACAATGTTCACGTCTCTTACGCTCGGTTCGATTGTTTTAAAAACGTGCCGTTTCAATCGAATTTTCTTCGAGCGATTCTTTCAATTTGTGTGATTAACTTTGATCTGCTGGAAATGGCGTTGATTTCGTTTTCTTATGAATTTCGATTCGATATGAGATGGAAAAGAGCTTATGTCATGATTGCACGTGTTACGTTGGTATTATCGAAAACAATCATTGAAAAGAACAATATTAATATAAGAATATCTGATACACGATGTGAAAGTATACTGCATTTTAAGGGTATCGATTCATAAAAAAACATGCATCCCAAAATTTTCAGGTTCGTTTCGTGATAACAGAACAGATAATTAATAAATGTCTGCTTCTATTCATCTCGTAAAAATGGTTCATAACACGATGAACTCGTTTTCCTTCCTTTTTTTCCTTATTACCAACAGACCTAAATTATTGTACCCCTCAAGATTACCATTTCTGAGTAAAAAATTATTGTGAATAATAAATAACTTTTCCAAAAAGCGACACTATTTTTTTTACTTTCGAATGGTGAGCTTGATGGGCAAAATCATCACGTCACAACGTTAATGACCTTCTAACTATTGGATAAAAGTGGTGAAAATCACGGTAATTTCGAGTTATCGAACCATTTTCACGATTTTGTTCACGTGGATATATCATTCGAATTAAATTGTTCACTAGGAAGAAAACCATGTCGGCATTAAACTTTCTTCTTCTTCGTTCTTCTTTCATTCGAACCCCCCACATCGAAGTCAATTGAGTGCTACTTCGGATATGGTACTATAGGCCCAGATAGTACACATTTTCCTCAGGATATCCTAATTCCATCATTCATTTTTACCTAGGGAGTTCTCATAAATCATCCCCTAAATGTCCGTAGGATATTATAATAGTGCCCATGTAGCACCGCAGAACATCCTGGCTTGCTGATCCCCACCCTATCCCAAGGTCGATGCCAGTCACTCCGTAGGATATAGTTAGTTGATATCCAGTTGAGATCCCGAGGATATCCCAATTTCATCACAGTTGACTATTGTAGGACCTCCCGAGTAACATTACGGTGTTACGTCCTCAGGATTTCCCCACATGTAGAACATTATTAGTAATGAATAAACTCCTCTTCATTTGTCAATGTTTCCTTTCATTCTTCCATATTCCCTATATAGAGAGAAAAAAAGGTAAAGAATGTGAACAATAATATATTACAGGATATCCACAGGACATCATATTTATAGAGAAAATGATCCGGAGCTTAACCTGAGAAGGTCCGCTTTGTATCCCATATAGTCCCCGTTTCATACTGGTGATTTGTGCAGAACATCTTGGGGACGTCCTAGAAAGTAGGAATTTGGTAACATTTCCGCTTCCTAGTGACATGATTGGGACGCCCACCGGTATCCTACGGACGTTGTCCCCTGTTGGTCCCAAATAGGTCATTGTGCCATCTGGGGGTATTACACATTATCTCACCAAAAATATAGTTTCTTCCCTAAAAACCACAAATATGTTCAATAACTAACACACTAGTTCTCAATGATGGTGTATTACCGTTATATAGCCATTTTCTCAAGTACAGGATTCAGCGCTCTCGTCACTCCAGTCCATTTTATTGTCGAAGGTGCCTTCAATATTTCAGTAAATGATTAAAATGATGCTATTTGCAATGTTGCTCGTGATATATATATATATATATATATATATATATATACAGTGTGGTCCAACGAAAACTTAACACCTCTATGTTCCGGCTTTAACATGAAAATGTGGAAAATCGCTCGGACCCGTCAATTTCTAATACAAGGGGGAACAACTTTTCCGCTGTTTTCATCCCCGTAACTTCAACCCCCTAACGGGGGTGAGCACAACCCCTTGATTTTGAATAGGGATGAGGGGTGTTGAGATACCTCATTTTGACGATCTTATCGTGTACTATCTGACCGTAAAATTTCACTTCGAAATATCCAGCGATAATGAAATAACGGCGAAAATAGTGAAAGAGGCAATATGGAATTTATCTCGAGAATATTATTCGTATCCGACGCATTTCAAAGGTATTGAGTGGTTAATTTTTTGTCCAAAAAAGTAGACGGACCTTGTTTTTGTACCTTAGTCTATCGTGAATTGTTAAGAACGGTACAAGTGTGTCCAAGCGATTGTAAATTTGTAGTGGAATTAAAATGGTGTATTCCGTAGAAGAAAGGGTGGAAATGATAATATTATTTTTCCGAAATAACGACTCTGCGCGCACAACAGCGGCTTTATTTAACGAACGACATCCTGGAAAAAATGTATCCGCTGCTTACGTTGTGCAACTGGTTGCCAAATTTGACGCTACTGGGTCAGTTGGAAACAAAAAGAGGGTGCATGAAAGAGACGAAGCGAGGGACGTGGCTGTCTTAGGTCATATAGCAATGGATCTGACCGTTAGTACTAGGAAATTGTCCGAGGTATCTGGTGTTTCACGCACAACAATCATGAGAATCCTGAAACAACATAAATTCCATCCGTATAAGATACGATTGGTTCAGGAACTGAATGAGGATGATCCCGATCGCCGACTCCAGTTCTGTGATGTGATCAGTGAAATAATTAACGGCAATCAAAACTACATGTTCGATATCTGTTTTTCGGACGAGTGTTCATTTTACCTTAACGGCACTGTAAACCGGCATAACTGTCGGTATTGGTCAGATGAAAATCCACGATTATTTCGTGAGGTGTATACACAGCGCCCCCAAAAATTAAATGTTTGGGCGGGTATTTATGGAAATCACATAATCGGCCCTTTTTTTCTACCCGGTAATCTCACAGGCCAAATGTATCTCGATCTATTGGAGAACGCTATTTATCCAGCCCTCGTGCAAGTATTGGAGAATGCAGAAGACCATCAAACGATCATTTTCCAACAAGATGGCGCACCACCTCACTTTGTTCAACCGGTGCGTCAGTTTTTAGATGACAATTTTCCTCACGCCTGGATTGGAAGAAGGGGACATATTGAGTGGCCACCCAGATCACCTGATCTGGCTCCACTGGACTTTTTTCTATGGGGTCACCTGAAATCCAAGATTTACGCTACCCAGCCTGAGTCACTGGATGATTTGCGAACTCGGATCATTAATGAATGCCGTCAAATTACACCAGACATCTTGAGTAATGTACGTGAACGTTTTCAGCAAAACTTATATTACTGCATGGAAGTGGATGGTGCCCATTTCGAACATTTAATAAAGTAATCACAAAAGTACGTACTCTTCCACTATTTTACCTGTCATGTCGTTATCGATGGATATTTTGGAGCGAAATTTTACGGTCAGATAGTACACGATAAGATCTTCAAAATGAGGTATCTCAACACCCCTCATCCCTATTCAAAATCAAGGGGTTGTGCTCACCCCCGTTAGGGGGTTGAAGTCACGGGGATGAAAACAGCGGAAAAGTTGTTCCCCCTCGAATCAGAAATTGACGGGTCCGAGCGATTTTCCACATTTTCATGTTAACGCCGGAAAATCGAGGTGTTAAGTTTTCGTTGGACCACACTGTATATAATCATTTACTGAAATATTGAAGGCACCTTCGACAATAAAATGGACTGGAGTGACGAGAGCGCTGAATCCTGTACTTGAGAAAATGGCTATATAACGGTAATACACCATCATTGAGAACTAGTGTGTTAGTTATTGAACATATTTGTGGTTTTTAGGGAAGAAACTATATTTTTGGTGAGATAATGTGTAATACCCCCAGATGGCACAATGACCTATTTGGGACCAACAGGGGACAACGTCCGTAGGATACCGGTGGGCGTCCCAATCGTGTCACTAGGAAGCGGAAATGTTACCAAATTCCTACTTTCTAGGACGTCCCCAAGATGTCCTGCACAAATCACCAGTATGAAACGGGGACTATATGGGATACAAAGCGGACCTTCTCAGGTTAAGCTCCGGATCATTTTCTCTATAAATATGATGTCCTGTGGATATCCTGTAATATATTATTGTTCATATTCTTTACCTTTTTTTCTCTCTATATAGGGAATATGGAAGAATGAAAGGAAACATTGACAAATGAAGATGAGTTTATTCATTACTAATAATGTTCTACATGTGGGGAAATCCTGAGGACGTAACACCGTAATGTTACTCGGGAGGTCCTACAATAGTCAACTGTGATGAAATTGGGATATCCTCGGGATCTCAACTGGATATCAACTAACTATATCCTACGGAGTGACTGGCATCGACCTTGGGATAGGGTGGGGATTAGCAAGCCAGGATGTTCTGCGGTGCTACATGGGCACTATTATAATATCCTACGGACATTTAGGGGATGATTTATGAGAACTCCCTAGGTAAAAATGAATGATGGAATTGGGATATCCTGAGGAAAATGTGTACTATCTGGGCCTATAGTACCATATCCGAAGTAGCACTCAATTGACTTCGATGTGGGGGGTTCGAATGAAAGAAGAACGAAGAAGAAGAAAGTTTAATGCCGACATGGTTTTCTTCCTAGTGAACAATTTAATTCGAATGATATATCCACGTGAACAAAATCGTGAAAATGGTTCGATAACTCGAAATTACCGTGATTTTCACCACTTTTATCCAATAGTTAGAAGGTCATTAACGTTGTGACGTGATGATTTTGCCCATCAAGCTCACCATTCGAAAGTAAAAAAAATAGTGTCGCTTTTTGGAAAAGTTATTTATTATTCACAATAATTTTTTACTCAGAAATGGTAATCTTGAGGGGTACAATAATTTAGGTCTGTTGGTAATAAGGAAAAAAAAGAAGGAAAACGAGTTCATCGTGTTATGAACCATTTTTACGAGATGAATAGAAGCAGACATTTATTAATTATCTGTTCTGTCATCACGAAACGAACCTGAAAATTTTGGGATGCATGTTTTTTTATGAATCGATACCCTTAAAATGCAGTATACTTTCACATCGTGTATCAGATATTCTTATATTAATATTGTCCTTTTCAATGATTGTTTTCAATAATACCAACGTAACACGTGCAATCATGACATAAGCTCTTTTCCATTTCATATCGAATCGAAATTCATAAGAAAACGAAATCAACGCCATTTCCAGCAGATCAAAGTTAATCACACAAATTGAAAGAATCGCTCGAAGAAAATTCGATTGAAACGGCACGTTTTTAAAACAATCGAACCGAGCGTAAGAGACGTGAACATTGTTAGTCTAATTCGCTGTGTTGTAGCAAGGCGTGGAAGACAAATTGGGCAGAGATTTTCGTACCTACCATGAGGGCGAAATCGTGTGTGTACCCATCTGATGAGAGAATCTCGCAGAAAGCGCATATCTGAGAATTACGGGGGGTTCAAAGGTTTCGAATAGTCTCTGAGCCAGGCGCGTATTCAAGGGGGGGTAAAGGGGGTAATTACCCCCCCCATGATCAGTCAGTCACATAACATATTACAATATATATAAAAAAATTTAGAGAGATATCAAAAAATATAATGAAAGAATGAAAAATCAATCACAATTTTATTTCACCTTTACTCCATGTAACCCTGTAAGTCTGTAAGATCGCAGAATTCAGTGGGTAAATTCAAAATTATTATCAAAATTATAGAATATCCCAGAACATTATACAGTCTCTGGTATTTCGGGAGAAATTGATAAACCTTAACTCAAATTTATTATTGAATTTTTCTGTTGCAATATCTCGTGTTCAAGTTTATTTTCATCGAAATTTTTTGTTTTCCCTACTTTCCAATTTTATTTACGAAAAACATCAGATTAAACAAATCTGATGTTTTTATTCCACAATTTCCTAATAATTTAGGTCATTTGGAAAGATCAGTTTGTAAAAAGACTAATATATGCATTTGTGTTTCGATAAAATGGTGAAAACGCATAATTTTCTGAGTGATTACCCCCCCTATAAACTTGACCTGTATACGCGCCTGCTCTGAGCTATAACAATACTTCATAAAGATACTTCTCGACGCGTTGAATTCAGTATCGAGGCATTCCATTGCCAACTCGGATAATTATCGATACCTTCATATTTTTTATATTTTTCCCATCTTTCAAATTCGTTCATTATACAGGGGGAAATGTATTAGATTTTAGTTCGAGGTTGTGTTGGGAGGCAAAAAATTAAGAGATAAAATCTAATATTTTTCCCATGAATATATATAATAATGATATTGAAATATATCAGAATTACATAAGTTTCCTCAGTGACACTTGGCGTACGAAACAAAAGTCTGAATCTGGTGCAGATATTATAAACCGCTAAGGCAAAACGCCATCTGCTAGATAACCAAAAACTAAAACTCTTTTTATGCACGACTGGGCGTGAAGTAGCATCTGAATTATATAGGAGTGCATATTACAAGTCGAGAAACCATCAACCACCATCATCATCATCAGAATATTAATATATCTATTGTTCTTACAGGTAACTCATAATAATTCAGGACATCTATGTTTCTATAATTATGATGGTTTATTTGAATATCACAATTTTGTAAATATTTATGTGATGCGAAAGCATATGATCAAACTTAAAACTTTATTAACAAAAATAACGAAAACAATGAACATAATTTGAAAAATGAATTATAACTTAATATTGACAATAAAATTAGAACAGTTATTTATGGAAATATTTGGATTTGTTGTTTTCTGTTGTAGAAGATAGTCACTCATTTCAACTGATTTCTTATTACTAGAAGTCAGAGGAGAATGCATGTTATATTCTGGTGGTTCAGAGAAGTGAGCAATATTTTCAGGTTGTCTGCAATGGCTAGTAGAAGGCTCTTCATTTTCTGCCTCGTACACTTTCATCATAAGATACAAATCGTCTGGTGCTTCCCTCGAAAATAACTCAATTTTTCTCTGCTTAGAATCTTGAATTTCTTCGGTTTATAACCATCAGATTTACTTTTCAAATAAGCTATCAATCTTGCGTATCTACTGATATTATCTCTATTATTCTCTATTATCTCTATTATCATGTACATTTAAAGTAGCTTTGAGCATGAAATAATTTGACCACATGGAAGAGGGCTTGAGATATTCAGATTTATCCAGAAAATAGGCAAGAAGTACACTCTATGTGTAGTTCTTATATTTCACATTTTTCCCGTTGCACCACCTCATGAATTCTTCATACACTCTGTCGTATTATATTCTCTTGGATTTACTTGGCAATGAACTCAGTTTTGCATCCTCAGCTGCTTTACTTATTTTTGGTGAGGTACAATTCACACATCCCTCGTCTCTTGAATCCATTTCAAAATCACAAATGAATTATCTGTGATCACAAAAATTGACAGCAAATATGGCTACTAGCAAGATGCATACATTTCTGGTGCGATCTCCGATTCGATATTGTTTCGTCAAAAACTGTAGACACGTTCAATCATATCCACGGAATTTACTGCGATTTCCAATAGATGGTGCAAGAATCGAATTCTGTCATCTTTTGACATTTGCATTCTAAGTTATTCGAATTTTGCTAGAAGTTTTCCATAATTCTACTGCTCCTTTCAACCAGCTATTTGTCGTTTCCAGATCAATTCTCTACCGTCGTTTTCTTAGTTATTTGTAGTTTATCCGCCGTTGCTTTCAATAATTAGTTGTTTTCCGTTTTTTTTGTATTTAATTTAAGTGCTGCTTCAAATAGTGTTTCAGACTGGATATCAAACGGTGTTGTAGTATTTGTGGACGAAATAATCAATCATCTATTCATCTACAGCGTTCGTTAGGAATATATGGAGAACGATTCAAAATCAAAACTTGAAATTTTGTGGTAGTGGGTTTCACAAAATGGCCTTTTCAACTAAAATATATTTAACTTCCGAGCTCTTTCCGTTATACCGGAAGTTGAGGTCAACTTTTAATACATTTTTCAATTTTTCATCACATTTTACCCACTTCTATAACAATTCCTATACCCAAATTTGTTAGTTTTCGAGATATTGATTTTTTTCTGAAAAATTTGACAGTTACAGCACCACTCCGAAAATATCATAACTCATAGACAGTAACAGTTGAAAATGTGAAATTTCACAGAATCACACCTTAAGCATCAAGTCATGAACAGGTTCTTCGAATTTTCGAAAATTATTTACAGGGTGGTCGAAATTTCCACCTTAAACATAACGAGAAAACTGATGAAACACGATTTTTTCAAATGGAAACCATACACTATTCTATTATTTTTGGATACTACGAATAAAAAGATATCAAATTCATGAAAAATGTCCCATACCTAAAATACACCCCTGGCAAGATATATTCGATTCGTTTATTTGCTGATTGCTTTCCAGAATTTCCCAGTTTAACATAGTTATTCCAAATTCTATCATTAGTGCCAATGGTTGTTACATGCCCAGTAAAAGGATGCGAGAACAAAAATTGAAAATGATGGAATCCTAGTTCTTTCGGGGAAGTATTTTCAAATACGAACTTCTGGTACAGCGCCATAATAGCCTGCACCATAGCAATCTTCCTAATGTATTGAAATAACTCAGGTTGATCTGGACTATGGAGGGTCCAATTCATTTCGTATTGAACACCGCAATGCTCAATAAACTGTATATTGAAGCACTATTTTTTCCTTGTATAATCTAACTCCACTACCTCTCACGTCGATACTGATGTTTCGAAGAATCTCATCAAATTATCTGAAGCAGCACCGGATGGTAGGAATTTCTGATAATAATTTCAAATAACATATGTCGAGAATATGAAGCAAATGCATCTATTTGTAATATATGTATCGAGATGCATATCTGTATTCACGTCTAAACAGAAACAAACAAAAAATATAGCGAATTCTTAGGTAAGATTCCGTACAATTTTTGACAGAATTCGTATATCTTTATCCTTTATTAGGTGGAGTGTTGAGAGTAAAAAAAGTAACACATTGACTCTGCACGAGTCTGTTCTAGAGAATTCGCTAATAGAAATTTCGTCAGACTTTATAATGTCGTGTCTAGAGTTGCCGCTTGACGCCATCTGTGAAGAAATTTCAAGAATGTGGATTTCCCTGAATGTCATTATCAAGTGAGCCGTAGGTCTAGCGTTTTTGACGAAAAAATTAACGTTGTTCTGGTATAGAAGTCATTTCACCAGGAATATATGCATCTTGGCTACTAGCCTATATAATATAATTATTTCTAAAAATTGACTGAGTTGCCATAGTAAAATGCATTCCATCACTTCTTGATTTATTCTGTTCCCGATATGATATGAATATAAAGCCTCACGGCGGCATTGATGTATTCTAGATATAAAGAGGTATCTATCTACATGACATCAAATATACCGGTCGTGCATAAAATTTTGTATGTATCTCGGGCGTAATTTGCTTTTATGGACCTAGGCGTGTTAATAGCTTATGATAATAGTTAATAGTGGTAATAGTAATATTAGAATAGAATAGAATTTTATTGTTCAGTACAGTAATAGAGTAAATAACATATCATATACAAGTACATAAAAGGGAATATTTTACAAATATTTATATAAGCGATATACGGTAACATGAATAATAATTCACCACAATGTTTTAGTATGTTATTATGAACAGATACAGAAAAAAAAAACTGATCAATAAAATTGGTTGGCTACAGAGCAAGCTCGTGTGTAGCAAACAGTAATATTGTAGCTTTATTTGTTGTAATTGTGTTGTTAATTCAATATTTATAGATACAATCTGTTTTACCGAAAAACCAGTTTAGGTACAAGTACTAAAAGAAAAAAAGAAGAAGAAGGCCTGGAAGATTGAGTAGGAATTCGTGAATGAGTTTGAGATGTAGTAACAAATGCAATAATGTAGTGTTTTTTTTTTATTGGTATGGATAATATAAGATCTGCTTCAATTGGTTGGAGTTCTCAACGATCCAGAGGGTTATTTTAGACTTAAAAGACTGTATATACTTCATGTCTCTGATTGATACATCCACAAAATTGTACATTTTTTTACCAAGATAGGTGAAATTGTATCGCGTCAGCTTATACTTAAAGGATGGTACTTGTAAGTTCCTATTTGATACTGCTCGAGTTGTAACTCCAACGTAAGATAATGCATCTGAAGGACTGGAATGTTTGTGGGTATAAGTCAGAAGGTTTTTGAAATATAATTCCGTGACTGTTAGGACTCTGAATTCTTTGAAAATAAGATCAGAGGGATACCTCCTTGGTTTGTGGAGGCAGATTTTGATAATATATTTCTGCGCTGTAATCAAGGTTTCCATGATTGTTTTGTAGGCGGATCCCCATGCTATAATGCAGTACTGCAATAAGCTTTGTGTGATAGCATAGTAAACGGTTTTGAGAGTATCAGGCTGTAGAATCTTTCTAAGGGTATAGAATTTGTAAACTGTTTTTCTTATCTTCGAAACCAGGTTTGATATATGCAGTTTCCATGATAGTTTTTGGTCAATTATTATGCCTAGGTACTTGGAGTTATTTACACAGCTGATTTTTTGTCTGTTAATATAGATTGATTGGATATTATCAATATTATCGCACTTGAATGGAATTGCTACTGTTTTCTCGATATTTAAGGTAAGGAGATTGTTGTTTAACCATTTGCTAATGGTCAAGAGGTTTTGGTTTGCATGTCCGATAACTTCATGCCAGGAGTTACCCACGAATGTAATGGCTGTGTCATCAGCATATGCAGTGAATGTTCCTTGGATATTTAGTGACAATAGGTCGTTTAGATAAATGACAAATAATAAAGGGCCAAGAACCGTACCTTGTGGAACTCCATAGGTAGCTATATTATATTTGCTTATCTCTCCATTTACTCTAGTACATTGATTTCTATCGGAGAGATAGTTTTTTATAAGCTGGTGCCCTGAACCTCTGATCCCATAATTGTACAGCTTATTTAGAAGTTTCTGATGGCACACAGTGTCGAAAGCTTTTTTTAAGTCTAGCATGATCGTTAATACTTTTTTGGAACCATCGATATATTGGTATACGTTTTCCATAAGTTGTGCTACTGCGTCGCTCGTGCCTATTCCTTTCATAAATCCGAATTGCGATTTTTTTATTATTTTGTGTTTGTTCAAGAAATCATGGAGACGGGAAGCTAGGCATTTTTCAAATAATTTCGCGAATACAGAGGTAAGGGATATTGGCCGGTAGTTATTTATATCAGTTTTGTCGCCCCCCTTAAAAATACTGGAGTTATTATCGCCACTTTTAATGCCTTTGGGAAGATTCCCTTTTCCATGCAAGAGTTATATATATGGAGTAAAGGAACAGTTATTACATTTTTTATATATTTTAAGATTTTTACTGTAATATTATCGATACCTGGAGAAGAGTTTGTTTTAAATTGAGATATATTGTTGCTTAATTCATTTTTAGTTATAGGTCTAAGGAACAGTGTTGCTTCATTGAAAGGAATTGGCGTCTCTTCTATGTATGGATCATCTTCTATCTCATTTGCTAGTTTTTCCCCAACTTCGCAGAAAAAATCATTGAATTTATCAGCGAGTGGTGTATCATTATTCGAATGCCCATTAACAGTTTTTATAGAAATGTTTTCTTTTGTCGAACTAACGCCCCCTGTACAATTTTTTATTATTTTCCATGTTTCGTTGATGTTACCTTTGGCTCCTTCCAAAAGTTCCTTGTAGTACACATTTTTTTGATGTCTAATTAGCTCTGTGAGTGTGTTTCTATAAATTCGATATTCCCCTCGTACGT
Organism: Zygogramma bicolorata; assembly: GCA_032362365.1. Taxonomy (NCBI): domain Eukaryota; kingdom Metazoa; phylum Arthropoda; class Insecta; order Coleoptera; family Chrysomelidae; genus Zygogramma; species Zygogramma bicolorata. The sequence goes on along the minus strand of JAVJAQ010006014.1, from coordinate 25,131 downwards.
GCAAGTTTTCAGGATTCCTTTTTAGTTTTTTAGCCAGGTTATCTCTTTTTCTAATACTATTTACTAATGACTGGGTAATCCATGGCTTTAACTTGCGATTCTTTGAATTACTTTTGATTTTTCTAACAGAACTACAGTTTGTTATGGAGTCTGATAGTAACTGTATGAAGTTATTATAAGCTTTATCTGGGTTTTCAGTTTCTGATAAAACATTTAACCAATTTATACTCTCAACGGATTGTTTCAGTTTGTTATAATCAGTCGTTCTTTTTTGTGGTTCGGCGTCTAGTTGAGTACTAGAATGCGTAGTTTGATTTTTTGTTAGGCATATTACTGGATAATGATCAGTAATATGTGTTTTGATCATTGCAGATTTTACATGACAAGTGCTGGGAATTTTTGCAAAGATGTGATCAATACACGTCGAACTGTGGTCGGTCACTCTTGTTGGACAATTTACATACGATACATAACCAAGCGCACTTAATGACGTCAAATAGTTTTGTGCGAGAAGAGAGCTTTCTAGAATATTTAAATTGGTATCACCAATCAGATATTGATGACTTGAAGTAAGTGTTTCAAGAATATTTTGAATTTCTTCGATGAAATCATTGATATTATTGTTAGGACTTCGATAAGTGGCGATTATATTGTGTACATTATACTGAGTCTGAATAGAAATATTGGCGGCAGTGAAAGTAATTTCGCCTATTTTTTTCATTTGGTAATTTAGCTGGTGCTCAACAAATATAACAATACCATTACATTTATTCAGACTCGGCGATATGATGTGGGTGTTATAACCATCGATAGTGAAACCACCTGAATATGAATCTAACCAGGACTCTGTACAAACAATGACACTAAATCTAAATTTTAAATCGTTGAGGAACACAACCAGTTCATCAAAGTGTTTTTTCAAACTTCTGATATTTATGTGAAAAGAGACAATTCATCATTTGCATTATTACTTTCTATTTCGTCATTAAAATCAGTAGGCGAGTTGAAGCATCGGAACTCAGGCTCATTCAGGTTCTCAATATCATCTAGTATATTTAAGGCCATGGTTTTTTATATTTTAGTGAGTAATAATAGTGAACAATACAAAAATACAACAATACAACAAGGGGAGAAAATGTTAGATCAATAAGGCTGAGATATATAGTACTATTACTGAAACAAAGAGGATTAATTACTGGTGTCCCTCGTATAGCTTCTAGTGTTCTTCCTGGTTTTCTGGTGCTCTATCCCCTTAGTTGATCCACTCAGAATGGTGGCCGGGTTGGCGTTTTCTAGGTCGCGGTATGTGTAGCTGATATTATTTATAATTACTTTATTTTTCAGAAGGACAGCAGTATGATTTTTTTCCCTGGCTTCTCTGTAGTATCTTGAAAGCAATTTTTTTTCCACCCTCTCTTGAATAGTCAAGTCGTGTGATACTGATATTTGACTACCTGTTAGATTTTTACACTTTTTGAGGATAGTTTGTTTAGTTAGGTTCCTTGTGAGTTTCAGAAAGATTGGTCTATGATTATCGGCGTTATTTCTGCCAATTCTATAGATGTTGTTATATTCGTAGTCTTCCAGTGTTAGATTCAGCTTTTTTAGAAGTGACTCCTTGATGACTTGAACAATATTTTCTTCCGGTTCTTCTCTTATCCCGTAAATAATCAAATTGTTTTCTTTCACTTTCCTTTGGGATGATTCAACTTCAATTTTCAGTTTTTTATTTTCTAATTCAAGAGCTGAGATTTTCTCTTCGGCTTTTTTAAAGTTTTCTTTTATAGTTTCTATGTCGGTTTTAATACGTTTGATTTCGTTTATTATATCTTTATTCTGTTCATGAATAGATTTCAGAATATCTTTCATTTCTCTGTCCATTTCAGGATTTTTTAAGGATATTCTGATTTTATATTTTATTTGTGCTTAGCCTCGGGGAAAAACTCCGAAGTTTGGCAACACCGAGAGGCAAAACAGCCTGAGAGCAAGGAGTTTCCAATGTACAAAGTCCAAAGTCGGCCTTGTTAAAGTATGTGAATATGTTGATTTCAACCATACAAGTCGTGAAAAACTTGATTGTACTCACTCGTATTGTGCAATAGGCTTGTAGTAATTGATCTTAGCACTTGTGGTTATTTTAAACTTGCTAAATTATTGTAAAAACGGTGATTTGATGACTTCACTTAATTAAACGTGGTTATTGCGATGTTGCCTCGGTCTTCGATGATATTACCTAGACGCTGCCGTCCATAAAAGCCTATTTTACGCCCCTGATACATAAATAACTATTACAGGTTTCTGCCATTAGATTCTGAGGAGGGTTGCTGAGAGGTCTCCTCTACTTAGTATAGAAGGAGTTTGAGTCTTCGGTCATCCAGCAGATGGCGCTTCTCCTCAGAAGTTCACATCATCTGCACCAGATTCAGACTTTTTTTCGACGTAAAAAGTTTATTACTGAATGCTAACAGAACCCTTTCAAGACAGAACCCAAAATTTCGTGTCAAGAGAGTGTTCAGGTTGCCAGAGTTACCTAGAGCATTGGATGTTTTTATATTCTATTCGAACGCAATTGATTCTGAAACCCAAACCCTATATGCAAATATTCAGTGCGCTACAATATTTTAATGAACATCGACAGCTCCGAGTGATAAGCGATAAGCTTGCCACTATCGGCGGATAAACCTATTAGTATCAGTAATTTTGATTTCAATTCCGAACTGACAGTAATAAATGACAATTTCTCGTTTAATTGCTGGAACGAGGCTCGCACTGAATTCGAAATTAAAACTGCAGTATACGTATTCGCGTTCTATAGGTCTCCGATTTCATATCTCGTTATGCGGAAGGGCATTGTAAACGGTAGGTTATTGAAGTTTTGGTGTAGACGACAATATTTGGCAATATTCCAGCTGAAAGCCCGTTTTTCCATTTGACCGTTCCTTTTTTATTGGATATTGTTTCGATTTACACTTGTGTGAGGGGTTTGTCAGATGAGAAATTCATTGAATTCTGGTCCATTATTAGCGGCTTTAGAATTTTTGTGAAGAGAATGATGTTTGATGAATTATTTTTTGACTTTCTTCTCCGGATCAAAGGAAATAAATTCCAACTTCTATGAAAGAAGTAAAATCAAAACAAAATTACTAACACGCTCTGTTGATAGGTAAGTGTACATCAACAAAGACGTTTTGTAACGTGAAGTTCAGAAAAAAAAGAAAACCAACAGCAGACAGAGACTCTCTTCAGGTGGGTTAGACTGGAAACTATTCACTATTGATGGACATTGCACTGCCGTTGTTGAGACCTTACAATGTTTATATTTTTTTAAGGGCGCCACCACCAGTAATGAACAGTTATGAGAAAATCAACAAGTTCTATAAATAAAATATGACATTTATTTCATATCATGAACATGAATATGAGGAATTTAAAAAAGAACACCAAGAGTACACAGTTTCGTGGACTTATCTTCGAAAAGGAAGTGCTCCTGGATGTTTCTAGAGATGGCCTGACTTAGGTGTCCCAGCTTCAGAAATGTTTGTAGAAATCGCCTGACTTAGATGTCCCAGCTTCAGAAATGTTTGTAGAAATCGCCTGACTTAGATGTCACAGCTTCAGAAATGTTTGTGTTTCCAGGTATGCTCCGGCTTAAAAGATGTCTGTGTTTCCAGATATGCCCCGGCTTAAAAGGGACCTGTAAGTTTTATAGGCCTAAAGAAATGTACCACTTCTACACACCTCCATTCGACTCGAGCTCTGTGTCCCATTATCAAAAATGTAATAGTTACGACTAATACAATATGATAATAACATGTACATCAGAAAGCTTACAGAGATATGAATATAATAACTATTGAATGTAAAAACAGAAGCTCTGAGATCGACTGAAAGCATGTGAAAATAACCACACATATACATGAAGCGTTGAAATTTAGCTTAAATAATCTCAATGAAATAAAACCACATCGAATAAGCAAGGGATTTGGTAAGGTAAAATCTGAGAAAGTTGTGTGATGGTATCTCAAATAGAAAAATGTGTTCAATAATAAAACTAACCTTATTTAGTGCCTGGAAAGAATTTTATATACGGGCAGTTAATATAAAAATATGAATAATTATTCGAACTAACCTTTATTAGTCCCTTTCATTCATGGAAAATGGCGTCTCAGTGCACAAACACACAGCAAATATGCCTCTAATTCCTCCAGTCGAAAAAGAGAGTGATGCAAGGTGTTCAGCGGTTTTATTAATTCCGTCTACACAAAAAATAATTTCCGGTCGAAAACATATCTACTCCATCTTAACGCAGAAACTCTGACAGAATTGACGGAGGTCACAGAACTGCGATCGATAGCCGTTTATTGACGAGTATCGAAATAGTTGTTCATTTGTGAGCGTTAAGGTAGGCATTTGTTTGCGTCTTACAGATACGTTATCAAAATATTTGTAGATTTTCAGAATGAACTGTCATGACTTGAAACTTTTAATGATTCATAGGACATGTAACAATTAACTTGTTACAGTTTGATTCTCTCACATAATGGAAGCAAGAGTCCATCTAAAACAGCTACTCCCCTGCGTATATGGCAAGACGGGCATTGAGTTATATAAAAATCACTCTTTATTGCTCAATTTGTATACCATGCATATGATCGTCACCGAAATGTCAATAAAAACTGATGACACACTTGTCACTAGACTAAGTCGATATTGCATACAGCAAAGAGACAGTATATCAAAATTAGGGTTCATGATTTCTCGAGCCTATCAGTTTCTCGGGTCTCGAGAATTCTCGAGGCTAATTTGTCGGGTCTTCTCGGGTTGTCGAGAAATTTACATTTACATGTATTTGCATATTTTTTCGATTCCAAGTAAGTAATTATTCGACAGATTCAGTGGTTTTCCTTTCAAATGGAAGAATCGAAATGATTTTAAAACTTTTATTGACGGTTTGCAACAAAATAAACATCTTTTTTTCCAAGAGATCAAAATAAGTTGAAATATTCTATCTGACTCATAATTAGAATCACAGCACCATTTTTGGCTTGTTAATTAGAAAAAAAATGAAATGAAAACATTGCATGATCAATGAAATATCTATCCCACGTAAAAATTAGGTCAGCTTACTCTGATGAAATATACCTTTTGAAGAATTGAAGCAATCATAGCTTTATCAGACAGCCCGTTCCTTACTTCATAAACAACATTACCTGAAATTGAAAACACTTTTCAGTTGAAGTAGGCACAACTGAAAGCAATGCTTTGTACATCGATTCCAAATTTGGTGACCTCTCCCCAGTCTTTTCAAAAAGTAAGAACTCTTTCTTCCTTATAGATTTTGGCAGTGATTTTGGCACTTGCTTTTTCTAATTGAGTTTCGAACTGTCGAGTTCAGGTTCTGATGGGCCCCGCCGCCGCGTGTTTGAAATAAGTGGCAAACGGAAATAGTTTTTTTATATTTCCATAGACTCAAGAATGATTTCTCGATTTTTCTCGTTTTCAATTTCCCAGGAACAAAGCCCAACGATTTCTCGGAGAATGAACCCTAATCGAAATTAATCCTCGCCAATATAGTATAAGATCCCACTATAGAACGACCTCTACCGTCCTGGTTAATGGATGAAAAGTATTTGATATCTGATTCTGTATCTGTATTTGTAGACTTGGGAGGGTGAGTGTAGGCCCACAGCACTTAGGCCACATGTGACCCATTGTACATCCTCCCGAGGAGTTGTCCTCCTAGGTCATCGTCCATCCTGTCCTTTCCAGGAAGGTGGACAGGTCACTGGGAGACATCTCCTCTATATCGGCCGGTGTAGGCCAATTAAATTAAATTAAATATGCCAATAAATATATTGCAAATGGGTTGACTGAAAAATTTCAATTCAGACTATGAGTGATTTACGATTAAAAATATTTTTTATCGAAAGATGTCAGTGGTATGGTTATTAGACAAATTCCATACCAATCGAAAGTATGATGCCTATAGAATATGCAAACGTAGATTTGTCTATTTTCTTCCTGTCAAAACTCTTGGGTAGGCAAGTATAAACAGGTAAATCGATACTAGTAATTCGCACCGGTCTGCTTAATGGATGAAAAGTATGTTATATCCTATTGAATATGCCAATGTATATATTACATTTGGGTTGACTGAAAAACTTCGGTAGAACTATGGGTGATTGACGATTAAAAAATATTTTTTTTCGACAATTCTACTCATGTATAAAACATCCCATAAGCCGCTGTGATTCTGTCATTATGACAGCGAAAAAACTTTGCCCTAAGTTTTTCAGCGACAAAACGCAACCTAACTCTTGAAAGCAGGGCAACCAGAATTGTAAACAAATCTTAAGGCGTCTTTGTCAATTTTTCATTTGCGTTGTCAAAAGAGTATATCTGCCTGCAGATTCTATTTCACGAATTCGATTAAATTATTGTTTAGAATATGCGTATATTTTTGGTACAGCGCATACTACAGTCACAGTCTGAGCTACTCGACAATCGAATTCGTGAAATAGAATCTGGGGGCTGATCTGTGAAAATGAAATATGAGAATTGTGTTTTTACCAATTGTACTTTTCGGTTGAATTGAATAAACTAAACTGTATTCATTAAATGGTCGTACCGAATTACACTCGAGCTTTTTTTTTCGAAGAAAACTAGACATTTATGATTCGAGTTAAGTTGCCTTCCAGCAAATTGACTCAAAAAACTGCCAGAAAAATTTACTCGTCCTATGGACTCGTAATTTTTTCAGAGGCAGTTTTTTTCGTCGAGTTACCACGCAACAAAATTCTCATCGAAATGTCAAGTTTACTTCGACAAAAAATGGTTCTCGTGTAATTATAGGTGGAAACATTCACTGATGTGGTTAGTAGACAAATCTTTGGAAATACTGAACTTATCATGAAAATTATTTCACTGACAGAAAGCTGCACTATTCAGGAGAGATATATTCTATATTTTATTTTGATTGAATAAAAAATTCAATGGGAAATTATTGTATATGTAAATCAAGTCGTAGAGACGAGCATAATGTTTATCAAAAATGATGGTCTCTATTATTTCTACAAAAAAGTCCGTGTTACATTATAGCTAGCTTTTATATTTGAATTACTAAAAAAGTTTTTGTATTAGACTATCACAGGAAAGGAGAAAAATAGTCAACCCAACGCAACATTTGCTTATTCTATAGGCTTCCTAATTTCGATTGGTATGGAATTTGTCTATCAACCAAACCGGTGAAATTTTTAGAAAAAAATCTTCCAATCGTTGATTACTAGCATATTATTAACTGAAATTTTTTAACCAATCCATCTGCCATGTGTTCATTGGTATATTTAATTGGATATAAAATACTTTTCATCCATCAACCAGGACGATGAAAGTTTTTCTATAGCGCGATCTTAGACTAATATATCCTTCGTTAGTTTTATTGATTATTGCATGGTCAAATTTTGTTCAAATAGTAGGGGGTAAATTATTATGAAAGAAGGAACATCATATGGTGTTTATCGGTCGAGAATGATCACTTGATTCGCTAGAAGACTAATATTATTGAATTTCAACAGAACTTTATTGTTTCATGATTTTGTTCACATCCCATTACTTCTGCTACAATTTGACTACTCCGATATGATAGTTCAGGGTTTCTTAAAGTGGGGTCCATGGACCCCTAGGGGGTCCGTAGCATGTGTACCAGGTCAGTCAGTAGGTCAGTTGAAAAACAGTCAGAAAACATGAGTTAATTGAACGAAGATTAAACTGGGCAGGGTTTCTTAACAGCGCAGTTGTTTTATGTTTGTTTCTGATTGTTCATTTACTATCGCTTGCCAACTGGGATCGGTCACCGACTATCTATCTATTCCAGAATTATTGAAATGTCGTCAAATGTTTTGAAGCAAGAACTGAATGCTTCACCAATGGTGAAGCATTCAGTTCTTGCTTGGTGAATCACCATTTCCATTCAGTGTGCAATTTGATGAAAGCACCGATGTTTCACAATGCAGCCAACTCTTGGTGTTTGTTCGTTACGTCCATCATGACACACGTAGTATCAAAGAAGAGTTTTTTTTTCGCGACTCGCTCTTAGCGACTACTGAGGCTTCCGACGTATTTGAGAAAGTTAAAAGATTTTTCAACGAACATCATATCGATTGAAGAACCAAACTAGGTAGCTTATGCATTGACGGAGCTCCGGCAATTCTTGCTAACACATCTGGTTTTGCAGCTTTGATCAAAAAAGAGATCCCTCATGTCATAATCACTTATTGTTTTTTACATCGACACTCCTTAGCTTCACGAACTTTACCCACTTATTCGAAGGAAGTTATGTCGATATGTGTGAAAATAATCAACTCCATCAGAGCAAGAGCCTTAAACCACCGACTGTTCAAAAGACTTTGTCAAGAAATGGAAACAGAACATGAAGTACTGCTTTACTACACAGAAGTTCGTTGGCTGTCAAGGGGACAAGTCTTAAAGCCCTTGTTCGAGTTGCGAGCAGAATTGTTACTTCTTTTGAAAGATAAAACGAATACACTTTATGAATACCTCAAGAGCGAAGATTTTTTACAAGGGCTAGCGTACTTGGCAGATATTTTTTCTCATTTGAACGAAATTAACCTGTCTTTGGAAAAAGAGGATAGAATCTGATAACTTTGCAAATTTTCCGATGTTAGAAGAGTAAGTGATACAAGGTGACGGCAACATAACGAAAATTACATCAAAAATTCAAAACGAAATGTTTAAACATCTGGAAACATTACAGACGTATCTGAAGGTTATTTCAGCTCCGAACAACTAGTCAAAGAAACATTGGTGCGAAGTCCATTTTCAATAGAGATTGACAGCATCAGCGATGAAGATCTCATCAAAGATGACTTAATTGACATGAGATCTAAAACAGTTCTGGAGGCTGAATTTCATGCAAAAGGTCTTGGCGAGTTTTGGTGTTCTTTGAGTGAAGCTTACCCTCTTCTTGTCAAGCGAGCTATGTCCGTTCTGATAGCATCTGCTACTACGTATCTTTGTGAGGCCGGGCTCTCGGTTTTAGTGTCGATGAAAATAAAAAGTCGAAATCGCTTAAACCTCGCCGATGACATGCGCCTTGCTTTGTCGAAGACGACCCCACTATTTAACGTTCTTATCGATGCCAAACAGTAACAGCCTTCTTATTAGCTTTAGAAAAAAGAATAGTGCCAATATTACTACCAACTAATGAAAGTGTTTTTTCAATATAAATTGGCTTGTTTTCTTTACTTAAGATTAGGATATTCTTTGATAGGGGTCCGTGAAATTATTTATATTGTGAAAGTGATCCGTGACTGCAAAAAGGTTAAGAAATCCTGTGATAGTTGATGTTTTCTATCTCTAAAGATTTTTTTTGAGAATGATAACGTTAACTCTTCGAATATAATTGATATAAAATGCCAATCAAAATCAATGGAACATCTGTTTCTCTAATTTTGACATCTGAAATGATACTTTCAAAAATTGTCAGGAATTTCGAAACTTGCTACTTCATCTTCCTCTCAGTGCACAGTTTCCATAAGCGTTCATCATACATCTTCCAAGACAAACCGTAATAAGCAGTAGAAACAAAAATATCTCAAGCACATCGAAGGTAAAGGTCAATACAATGTACAAGAAAAAAAATTACTTCGATTTTATATTTTATTGTATTCTTTATTTAATTATTATTAATTATTATTTACAACAGTGCGTATATTATTTTCAATGAACTGATTATAATATATTTTACAGAGATTAAAAGACTCGTTTTCCGAAGTGCCCATTTGCAGGTAAAAATCACGCCTATAACAAACACCCAGTCCTCATTCCAGTCCTCACACCAAAACCAATGTTGGAGTCATCTTCGTCTATAGATTGGTCTACAGATTGGTCTACAGATTGGTAGTATCAACAGATTGGCAATATTATATATGAACCCATTTCAAGAGCGTATATACGCACCCATTTGTGAAAATACAGCAAAAATGTCAATCAACCACTTCTCTCAGTGAATGTGATATCAAAATTGTTGGAAACTTTCAGTGATACATATGATTCAGTTTTGATATCATCGGATGATTTTAAAGAGCATGATATTTTGTATCGTCTCACGACTTTTGCAACCAGGATGGTTATCGACATCAATGCATATTTCCAAGCTGAAACGAAAATATTAGCATTACAATTCGTCCACTTTCTTCAGAAATTATGTCAAAAAGTTATAACTGGCATGTAGAGGAAAGGATTTCAATATTGCTAGGTGAAGGCGAGTACAGAGAAGGGAAATGGAAAGCTAGCCCTAGGAAAATGTGCTCTGTTTACAAAAAAAAATGAACATTTGATTCAGCCGATATATAGAAGCATGAATAATATTGGATTCCGCCTGTTTATTTGCCTTTGAAAATATCTCTGCTCGATGCGTATCCAAAGATTCGAGAGATCCCACTGGAATAACATTGTATAAAACTCATTAAACGTGGGAAATACTCGAAGAAAATTCCTAATGAATAATGAGGTCCATTTTTTTTAAAAGAGTACAGGCACCGTTTCGTGAAATATTCATCCAACTTTAGAAATATGTTTGATTCTTATCGGTACATGTACGTTTTAGGCATATATTCATGAATTGTACTATTAGATAGAGTGGCATGAAAGATATTCATTCGATAAGTTGAACAATAATTTCAATTAAGGGCTTTTTACAAACAATTATAATCATTGCCCAAATTACGAAAATCATAAATACAGATAAAATGATACAGGTGACTTACAACTTGCCTGAATGTATTGCAGAAAAATGTAATGAAAAGCAGGCTATTTCAATTAAGTAACTTGTTTATTTTTGAGTATTAGACCAGCCATTCTCGAATTATTACCAGCTTTTTTTTCATTTTGAATAATCTTCGAAATAACAAAACATCAGAATGTTAATGGATATTCAATTTAAAAACCGGTTCAATTTATTTCCATCTCCTCTAATTCATAAACTCAAGCGGTGTTCTTTGAACATCACAGGACTTTCCTTCCGTGTGGATCTGCATAAAAGGATTTTGGAATGAAAACATGTTAGGGGATTATTGGTGGTCCATTATAAGAAAAACTGATTCAAATAGCTATAAAAAGGAGGCAAAAACAGGTCATTTTTAATTTTATTTACGACTAATATATAATATAAGTATTATACTTGTGGTTTTTGATGTATAATGCCATATATTAATCCCTTAGGGAATAATGGCGAGGGATTAATAGTCTTTATTCCCTCTTGTACTCCTATCACAAAATTTCTCGAATTAAATAATACCATGGAAACAATATAACCAAACTCAAAAGTGTCAGTGTCAAACGCGTAGTGTTTGTGTATTTGTATTAAAATGAATGAAAATGAAGAATCTTTCACTTGTACACCACCAGAAATTGTACAATTAGCTGCAGCAACAACATCTACCTCAATACCAGAAACATCGAAATCCATTTATAATAAAACGTACGCATCGTTCAACGAATGGCGTCTTCGAAACAAGGCAAACTCTTATTCCGAAAATGTTCTGCTGGCCTATTTCGCTGAATTGGGTGCAAAATACAAGCCATCTTCATTATGGTCATTCTATTCAATGATTAAATGTGTGTTGAAGATAAACCATGACGTTGATCTGGAAAAATATAAGAAACTACGAGCGTTTTTAAAAAGAAAATCTGAAGGATTTCAAGCAAAGAAATCTTCCACTCTGACCCCGGAAGAAATTAGGAAATTTATTGACAGAGCTCCTGATGAAATTTTTTTTTGCATAAGGCGAATGTTCATATTTAATCTGATCTATTCAAAAACTCATGTTCTTATTTGATTCAGGTTATATTAGTTATTGGAATTATGGGCGCATGCCGCTCAAACGAGCTTTATGAAATGAAGATAGAAGACGTGAAGGATTTCCAAACAGAGTTATTGATAACAATACCCAAGACTAAAACTAAAATTGTACGAAAATTCACCATAAACAGTACGTTTTACAATATTGAAAAGAACTACATCGATCTCCGTCTGTCACATGTAGAAACCAATTCATTCTTCCTAAATTATCAAAAATCGAAATGTACAATACAACGTATAGGAGAAAACAAATTTGCAGACATTGGTAGACAAATTGCCAAATATTTAAACTTGCCAAATCCTCAAAGTTATACCGGCCATTGTTATCGCAGATCATCTGCCACTCTGTACATTGATGGAGGAGGCGATATAACTGGATTGAAGCGTCATGGGGGCTGGAAATCTACCCAAGTAGCTGAAGGATACATTGATCAGTCTATGAGAAACAAAACAACTACAACAGATACTATTGCCAAACAGATGAATAGTAATGAAGCAACTTCTTCTTTTACAGCAACCGAAATTCCAAATATTCGTGTTGAAAACTCTTCCAAAGTTAATCATAATTTACGACCAATTCAGTTTATTAATTGTACTGTCACTAATTTAAATGTTGTTGACAAATAAAGTTGTTCATTAAAAATCTAAAATAAATGTTATTGACAAATGAAGTTGTTCATTGAAAATCTAAAATAAATAAATTTGTCGTAAATAAAGTAGAGTATACTACTCGCAATAATGGCTATTATTCTCTCGGAATGTTACTCCCTCGCCGCTAACGCGGCTCGGTTCGTAAAAATTGTAAAAATTCCTCGAGAATAATAGCTATCATTATTGACTCGTGGTATGATCTACTATTTTTATCAATACCAAAATTATGTATTCCCGTTAAGTAAATGAATATTTCTTAAACCAGACATTACAGAGTTCTTTTATCAGTTTTTCTGGATAATTCTTCCTAAATGAATAATAACATAATAACTTCCAGCTGGGGTATAAATACCGGGTAAACTAGTGATAATCAATAAAATAAATCTCCCTCTCTCGCCTCAGCAATTTTCTGGATTTGCCCCCGCTCCAAAAAATTGATTGCATGTATTGCAGTAACTCTTGAAGTTCTAGCCAAGGTAAAAAGCTTTTCATCAATTTTCCTGAAAACACGGTTCATTCATCAACTCACCGATGCAGTTTCTCGGTCCAGCCGAAAATGGTACGTAACAAAATGGATGTCGATTTTTCACTTCTTGTGTTGAGAACCTGCTCGGGTCGAACTTCAAGGGATCTGTCCAATATTTTTCATTTCTATTCGTTTCCATAATTTGAATTATGAAGTTTGTACCCTTCGGTATGAGTTTTCCATCTAGAAAAAGTTCCAAGAATGCATATACCTATTATCAATACCAATACACTATTGATATGACAGTCGGTCAGTCACTAGCTTGACATTAGGGGATTAAAATGCTAGATTATACAAGCTCACGCGGGATCCCGCATCTTTGGAATTATGTTATAAAATCAAATTGGAAGTACAGATTTTGGTGTGAAAATCAACGTTCATCGAACATTTCTTACATTAAGCAAGAGAAATCTTCTTTTCTATCAATTAAGTGCAAGTAACTAGTAATCCGTGTTCTGAAACTATTCTATCTTCAAATGTTTGGCATCAAAAGTTTAGTTTAGTTTGAGCCTTACTTCCAATAACAGTTTCATGATTCTCTCGTAGTTTTTTCAGTTTTCGACCCACCATAATCTGAATGAATTGAAAATGAATATTGAAATCTATAAAAGTGTAGAAGGATAGACTTCTGATGTACCCCGAAAAGATCCTGCGTTGATTAAAAAACATTTCCTGCTGGATAGAACACGTCAAATCAGTCAGCAACTTCTCGCAGGGCTCATATTTGCCTATCGAAAAATACGAGAACTGATATATGAGAAAATACTAATTTTTGTTTCAGAAACCAAATCCAAACTATGAGATCAATTTCAACAAGATCAAAGGCCGAAAACCTTTGTATGTGTGATTTTATGGCGTTTTCAGAAATATTCGAACAGTGGAGTTATAGAAAATTTTTTCGCCATCGCTTTATACGAAACGGGCGATTGAGCTCTTTTTTCGAAGGAATATGATACGAGGTTTATAGTTTTGCGGCGGTTATATTGAATACGATACTGGTGCCCATATTCGAGAGTATTATACGAACCAGAGCCATAGACATAACAGTTAATGAATGGATCATTATCGTTTCCGTAGATATAGTGTTAAAATTCAGCGTTTTCCAAGCTTGCAAAATCCGGCACGATACCAACGACGGCCATGGTTGAATAGAGGACGGTACCAACATCATTGGTGCGAAGAAACAAAAAATTATTCAATTAGCATAAGAGAGGTCTTAAATTCTTCAAGAGATGGATTTGTCGCAGCCGTGCTTGAAGACTGTAAGATCACGAAAGAACAAAATTTTTGATGTGAAATTTGTCTGTTTGCTATGAGTATTTAGCGGCTTTATTCATTCATATATTTCTCCAACTCCTGTGTTTAATTGAGGAACCTCCTCACGCAAATTAGTGTGAAGTTACCCACAATTTTCATCCACAGTTTCTAACGTACGGTCGGTCGCGATTGGGATACGAGCTGATTTGCACGCAGCGTTGCCAGATTGTCATATCATCCGTAGCATGTATTAATTTCTACCAGGAATGTTAAATTACCGAGATTTTGTACTTTGAAGCGGGTAAGATTTATGAAGACACCGTTTCCAGTAAACTGTTGATTTTTCATTTTGTACTTTGCGTGACATATGGGACGGATTTGGATATATGGAATTTCGTGTTGAAAATTGAACAAAGGATATTTTGTAAACTACGCCGAGTAAGAAGACGGAATGAAAGATCCTGTAAGCGTGAGAAAACTTTGGGAATCATCAAATTTGCGTGACATATGGGACGGCCTTTGATATATAAGATTCTGTGTTGAAAATAAGAAAAGGAATATTTTCTAAACTACGCCGGGTAAGTCGACGCAACTTTTTTTATAACATCCTGTTAGCATAAGGAAACTATGGGAATCATCAAATTTGCGTGACATATGGGACGGCCTATGATAAATGGAATTTTGTATTGAAAACAAACAAAAGATATTTTCCAAATAGAGCCGGGTAAGTCGACGCAACTTTTTTGGAACATCCTGTTAGCATAAGGACACTATGGGAGTCATCATATTTACGTGACATATGGGACGGCCTTTGATATATGGAATTATATGTTGAAAATTGAAAAGAGGATATTTTCTAAACTGCGCCGGGAAGTCGACGCAACTTTTTTTGGAACATCCTGTTAGCATAAGGAAACTATGGGGATCATCATATTCGTGTGACATGTGGGACGGCCTTTGATATATGGAATAATGTGTTGAAAACAAAAAAAAATATTCTCTAAACTACGCCGGGTAAGTCGACGCAACTTTTTTTGGAACATACTGTTAGCATAAGGAAACTATGGGAATCATCAAATTTGCGTGACATATGGGACGGCCTTCGATATATAAGATTCTGTGTTGAAAATAAGAGAAGGAATATTTTCTAAACTACGCCGGGTAAGTCGACGCAACTTTTTTTGGAACATCCTGTTAGCATAAGGAAACTATGGGAATCATCAAATTTGCGTGACATATGGGACGGCCTTTGATATATGGAATTTTGTGTTGAAAATTAAAAAAAATATATTTTCCAAACTACTCCGGGTAAGTCGACGCAACTTATAAATATATATAATTAGAAAATATTCCTTTTCTTATTTTCAACGCAGAATCTTATATATCAAAGGCCGTCCCATATGTCACGCAAATTTGATGATTCCCATAGTTTCCTTATGCTAACAGGATGTTCCAAAAAAAGTTGCGTCGACTTACCCGGCGCAGTTTGGAAAATATCTTTTTGTTTGTTTTCAATACAAAATTCCATTTATCATAGGCCGTCCGATATGTCACGCAAATTTGATGATTTCCATAGTTTCCTTATGCCAACAGGATGTTCCAAAAAAAGTTGCGTTGACTTACCCGGCGTAGTTTAAAAAATATTCCTTTTCTCATTTTCAACACAGAATCTTATATATCAAAGGCCGTCCCATATGTCACGCAAATTGGATGATTCCCATAGTTTCCTTATGCTAACAGTATGTTCCAAAAGAAGTTGCGTCGACTTACCCGGCGTAGTTTAGAAAATATTCCTTTCCTTATTTTCAACACAGAATCTTATATATCAAAGGCCGTCCCATATGTCACGCAAATTTGATGATTCCCATAGTTTCCTTATGCTAACAGGATGTTCCAAAAAAAGTTGCGTCGACTTACCCGGCGTAGTTTGGAAAATGTCTTTTTTTTCATTTTCAACACAAAATTCCATATATCAAAGGCCGTCCCATATGGCACGCAAATTTGATGATTCCCATAGTTTCCTTATGCTAACAGTATGTTCCAAAAGAAGTTGCGTCGACTTACCCGGCGTAGTTTAGAAAATATTCCTTTCCTCATTTTCAACACAGAATCTTATATATCAAAGGCCGTCCCATATGTCACGCAAATTTGATGATTCCCATAGTTTCCTAATGCTAACAGGATGTTCCAAAAAAAGTTGCGTCGACTTACCCGGCGTAGTTTAGAAAATATTCCTTTCCTTATTTTCAACACAGAATCTTATATATCAAAGGCCGTCCCATATGTCACGCAAATTTGATGATTCCCAAAGTTTTCTCACGCTTACAGGATCTTCCATTCCGTCTTCTTACTCGGCGTAGTTTTTTTTAATTTATGAAACTGGCAACGCTGCGTGCAAATCAGCTCGTATCCCAATCGCGACCGACCGTACGTTAGAAACTGTGGATGAAAATTGTGGGTAACTTCACACTAATGATACTTTCACGGTCGATGCTCTTCCGAATTTTTATCAATAGTTCCCCCTTTGGCACTATCTACACGGATGACTCGACGAGTACAGAATTCCCACCCCTTTGTTGTGAATTTGGGAACCTGTAGGACCTCTCTTTCTCAGGGATCTTTTTTCAATAGAACAGCTGAACTTTGGAACTCTTTGTCGAATGAGGTTTTTCCTGAGGCCTAAAAACTCCAGAAATTCGAAATGAATATTAATTCGTATCTCCTGTCCTTTGATTCAAGCGGTGTTATTTGAACATCACAGGGCTCCCCTTTCGTGTGAATTTGCATATAAAAAAAATGTACCTGAAGATACAGTACAGCACTCATCACTTCGCCTTGTGGTATACAGTTCTATGGATTTTCTGTTCAGGAGTTATTATAGGGGCCGTTCATAAAATACATTCGCATACAAAGGGGGGGAAGGGGTCTGGCTGAGTGTGACAGGATGGGACGAGGGGGGGCGGGGGGTATACGGCAACGTGACGTTCACCAGTTTATTATTTTTTGACATGAGTGCTAGAAGCCAGCGTGACAAAAAAAAAAAAAAAAAAAAAAAAAAGTAGATTTGGGACAAAATTGAAAAATTTTGGTATGAAAGATATCTTCAGTAGATTTTGGTAGAAATCTACATGTGCGACATCTTCTAACGAATTCCTGAACTCGTCAGATTTTTTAATCAAATCTATAGTGACTCCATCTTTGCGAATGAATTTTCAATTGAGAATGCACTGTATTTCACTTTACAAATGAAACAGAATAAAGCGATTTTTTACTGTTTCGTTGTGTTAATGAGCATTGAATCTTCTGATTATGTAAAATATGTATATTATTTGTGGCCATCCATATTGAAATTGTTTATAAATATCTTGAAACCAAAGGCCAACCAACATATAATATTATTTATATGTTCGTTATGAAAGATATTTATTAATTTATTTAAATTTTATTATAATAACTAAATAGATATCTTTAATTTTCAGGCCTTCTGTACTATCATTCAGAATTCATCATACATACTCAGCGGAGGGGGGGTCTTAGGCTTTGTGACGGAATATTTCTAGGGGGGTCACAAGAAGTGTGACACAGCGTGACAATGGGGGGGGAGGGAGTCAAAAAAAGCTGATTTTAGTGTGACGTATTTTATGAACGGCCCCATACAGTTCACAATTCATTTTGAAATATTTGACAATTGTCAATTACGAAGATTGCCTACAACAGATATTTGCCTTTGAACAGAAATTTTTGATACCTAGAAAAAATTTGAATTATGCGGGAAGTTGCTGACTAATTGGACTTGTTCTATCCAGAAAGATCTGTTTTTAAATAGACGCAGCAAATTTTCGGAGTAGATTGAAAATCTGCCCCTCTACACTTGTATATGTTTCAATATTAATTCTGATTTTTTCAGATTGGTGTAGGTTACAAACACAGAAAATTACGGAACGAGTAACCTACTTCTCCTTTGTTGTTCTCAAGCAATCAATAAATTTATGATAACCACCGAATATTGGGGATAGACATATATGACAATAAGACATCTACTATACTGAAACATTAGCAAAAATCATTGATTTTGATACCTACCGATTCAATTTCTCAAGTTTCATTTCAGCACGGAAATACCTACTGCGGGTTATTTACAAACAACAAAAAATCGTCTGCAAGTTCATTCACACTGGGCAAACTGTTGGAATCCATATCGGGGATCATATTCACTGCGACATAATTCGTAGATTGAAGTGAATGATAACGATATGCAACGCAGAACACCTAAGCACGTTACAACAGCATAACCACAAATACCTTTGAAAACTCCAGTAGTGTATCGCAGTGTTTGGGTGATATTGATGTTGTGTAACATAATTCTGAATTCGGAAACAGATTCTTTCCTTTCTTCAGAAGAAGTGATGAATAAAATAAAAAATCAGTATAAAAACACACAGAATATTTCCCTCATATATAAAATGTCCCATAAGAGCAATGCAATTATCGAAAACTTACAGCGGTAATTGCATTGGGTACATTCGTGAGGTCCCAGCAGCTAAGTTCAGCTTCTCAGCATGTTGTTGCCGCTGTTACTCAGCGGCTTCGTTTCGCTTGAATGCGTAG
Source organism: Zygogramma bicolorata (assembly GCA_032362365.1). Taxonomy (NCBI): domain Eukaryota; kingdom Metazoa; phylum Arthropoda; class Insecta; order Coleoptera; family Chrysomelidae; genus Zygogramma; species Zygogramma bicolorata. Next base: position 6,208 of record JAVJAQ010006014.1, on the reverse strand, counting down.
CTCATTGACAGCGACAGCCGATCAAAAAGTCAAAACATTCAAGAATTTAATCAAATTGTTTTTTTTTTTTGTTTATGCACAAAAATATTATGAAAAATAATATAAAGATGTGATCATTCAACCAATATTAATATCAGGAAGACCAGGGAGGCTAGTTTTGAATATGAGTGAAAGTAAATTTACCCTTGAAATATTTCGATTTCAATTGACCTCCGAAATGCTATACCTAGTTTTCAGTTGTAGTGAAATGAAATGTTCATAAATTCACTTAAATGAATCTAATTCGAATTATACACTTTGGCAACGATGGCATATCTATCAAGTAAGTTCAAATGATTCACATCACATGGAGCAAATTTTGAGGTTGGCTTTCAAGAGTTTTCTTAACAGATGAAGTTAAGTCTTAGGCATGCTTAGTAAATTATAAATATATTAGCATTTCGATACAATAATATTTGAAATAGTTAATGAAACATTACCTTCCTTTGATATACACTAAGTGTATGATAACCCAACTTTTGTATTTTTTAGTGATGGCTGATTGTAGTAAAGAAATTTTTGCCAATAAACAGCAGAAGGAAACGTTGTTTGAATTTATAGAAAATAAATCTCTTTTGGAACAACCACCAAAACTAACTAATAAAGTAAGGAAGAAAATTATTGCTGATCGATTGGAAGAGTTGGGGAAGTTACAGGTGGAACCCATAAGGATGCAAATACTTGGAAAAAGGTAATCAGGATATAACTTTTTTTTTATAGTGTTTCGATGAGTTTCACCATACCATTAAATACATAAAATAAAAAAATATTTCAGACATGGCTTGATTCGAAGAGCAATATCAAAAAGTATCTGAGACAAAAAAATATGAAACCGGTACAGGAGGAGGTCTTCCATTACCAGAAACATCTAACTACCAAGCAAAAATAAAAGAAATGTTAGACCATATTGAAATCAAAGGAGACTATAATTTTTCCCTCAAGTTTTATTTGAAATTTATGACGAACCCGAAGTTCAAGATGAAAATGGAGAATCTATAATAGATTGTGGAAACGTGCCTGGCCCTTCAAAAGTGCCAAATATTCAGACACCCTCAGTAAAAGGTGCCACAAAATCCAAAAGATTGACAGAAACACTACAAGATTTCTCGAAAAATACAATTAAAACTAGGCTAAAAAGAGATAATTACAAAGAATTGAAATTTTAGAAGAAAATACTCGAATGAAACAAGAAATACTACAAGTTAAAAAAGAAGACGTTGTAGTTGAAAAAGAAATAGCAGCTACATAAAAACTGATTGCTCAGAGGCTTAGCCCATCTAATAATCGAAAATAATTACTTTTTTGTTTTAACAGTGATTTATATGTCTGTATTGTTTGGATGTTATTTTTAACTTTGAACGAGAATGTGACTTAATTTTTTTACTGTTATTGAGTTATTTAATAAGGTTAAACAAGAATGATATACGTATGTTACTTTTTTATTCACTTTTTCACCGAGTCGTTAGTTTACTATAAGCTCAACAAAATGAACAAAGTTTTTATTTATGTTGTGTTATTTATTAGTTATATATAGGTGTTACGATTGAAAAATATTTCAAAATATTTTATATTTCATTTATTGCTACACCTTACAAAAATATCTTTGGTAATTACAAGTAATGTAACTTACACCCAACTCAATAGATTAGAAACGAAAATATATTAAAAATAGTCTAGATATATCTGACCTCAAACATACCGGGTGTTTCATTGGCAAACAGATAAACGGTCACTGCGGCTAGAGGACACCAAGATCTAATAACTGGTATATTTTAAAATTATATCTGGACATTTTCAATCACTCTCACGAAAAGCATCAATTTTTTTACTCAAAGATTTTCATCCAACGAATTTTTGCAAACTCAAAGTTGTCTTTTATAATTTGCTACCAGTTGATTTCTCAAAGATCTAAATGAATCATCCCAAAATCAACATTATTGATTTCTTCAGGTGATGGCAAATCATTATTGTGTTCTACACAAAAATCATGCAAGACTGCACACGCATTTATTATTGTTGACGCTTTTGAGGGTTTGTAATGGAGTACCCTGTGTTTTAATAAACACCCAAATCGTGCCTTCAATAACCCATTACAACATTCAATGGCGCTTCTGATATGATGCTGCATTATATAGGGCTTCCGGAGAGTTGGGCATGGGATTTGAGAAATGAACCTGCGAATATGTCCTCAATGAGTATCCTAAATCTCTAAAAGTAAAAGAAAACCATAATTTTTAAAAAATGCAGGTAACTCATATCTCAACAATCAACCCAAACATACATAACCCAATTACAAAATGACATGTCAATGTAAAAATCGCGATCCGCTTTTTCGAAAGCGACAAATTTCTGCGCTGAGCAAAACACTCAGCCGCTGTCGAACAGCTTGTAAGCAGCGCTGCATTCAGATAGACGGCTTACTAAGCGGTCTCAGCCGCTGGGACCTCCTGAATGTACCCACTGTATCGAAAACTTACAGCGGTAATTGCATTGTATCAAGTCACCATAACAACACATTTGACACCGTATCGCTAGACGTCAGTTAACAACACGAATGAATGTCATATAGACTTCTAAAATAGGAAAACATTTCGCGTTTAGGTGAGTACTCCATACAATCTATAGAGGAAAGTATAAATGAACAAAAAATAACAATTCCTTGACAATTTCTTTATTCGTGAAATATTCCAATGAATTACATTCGTGCATAAAAATTACCACACAAATTTCGCTTTCAAGTGTGATAATCTGATACAAATTGCATTCGGATATTTTCATATTTTGTAAAACTTTCACCAAAATATGAAAATGAACTTGCAATTTTTAGATATCACGCTTTCTTGTAAAATTATCGGTAATTTTTATGCACTCGTGCAATTATAACCGAAAATATAATTACCACCAACTGCACTACACTAATTACTTTTTCTATTGGCTAGTCAAATTGCTAGTCACTTTCCGGAATAGGTCCGTAACATTATGGGCCTGATATTTTTAAATTCCGTTATAATTTCATTTCAGAGTACAGCGTACAGAGATGGGCCGAACGTGAATCGTTATCAATTTGTTTTTTTTGCAATTTATGAAAAACAAGATTCTTGAAGAGGTCTTTGTCGATATTGGGCTGATTCGAGTCCCCAAAAATCAAATGCACGAGCTGGTATTTCCGGTGATCTCATCATTGGCCCTTCATTCTTGAGGGCAATCTGTCGAAGGAACTGGATTTGAAACTACTCGAGAGAAATAACACTTAAAAAAATTAATATCAGTAGATGAGCCACTGTATGTGCCATCAATCAAATTTTAGGGTCTCTACACCCTACTTCTCGAAGGTCGGAGTGAATTGTCTACGATATCCTTACCCAAAACCTTCATGTTGACTTTTCGATGAGACACCCTTTTATATCTTCCTGCATATGTTGGGAAATATCGTTAATACTGATCCTTATATTTATTGCACCATTCAGTACACTTGCCCACTTGCACACACTGATAATTATCGTCCTCAAAATTTCCAGTAATGTGTACATTTCCAAGATTATATTATATACGAGTGTCATTAGATTTTAGAGCAGAGTATGCACATAATCGGAGTTTTGGAATAACATGGCCCAACAAAGGATAGGAAACACTTGTGAAACTTGCATGTTGGTTTATAATATCACAGAAAGATTACGAACTATAGTAATTCCCTGATGGCCTATTTCACTGACGACCCTTCTCAGGATGTTCTGGAGGTGCATATAAGTCATTGTAAAGAGTGTTTCGAAGAGATGATTTTGTTATATATCAAGAATCGGTAACACTGTCCAACTCTATGCCTGAATTATTGAGTGATATTGGTTGAAACTTCTATTGTAAAAGTTATTTTTCTTCATTGAAAGATGTCAAGAAAATTGGTCGAATGAATACGAACTATAATATAATAATGATATTATAAACTTTCAGTCCCCTTCAACTCTAGTACAAATGAATCCCATAGTTTGGTTTCAACATTCAAATAAATGAATATTTCAATATATATGACAGGTTATATGGAAAATTGGTAATATGGTAAATTGATTGTCACATTGGTTCGTATTGAAACCATGAACGAAAACACAGTTTGAGACCTTACAACTTCACTGAGAAGGATATATCCAAAACAAAAGATTTCATTAATCATATTGAGAGATTCGAGTTTCAAAGCATCCATTATATATGTACAGAGTTTCATCATCGGTTTCCAACCCCTCCACATGGGATATTCAAAAGAGACGTGGCATATCGTTTCTCCTACGTTTCAGTTGCACATTTTGCATATGTTCAAGAGATCTATGCTATAAATATCCCGATTCAATATATGAGTGAGAATATTTTATTCATTGTTATATTGAGGGAATGAAGTAGATTGAATTGCCCTGAGTTGACGATACTTGTATGTCGCCCGAACGAAAATACATATATTTATCTGATGGCATGTCATAATGACAACGTTATGTCACTCAATTTTGATGACATAAGGAAGCTCATTATGGTACTAAGTACCATAATGAAATTCTATAAGGAAAACATGGAATGGTTTGATCAGAAGAGTTTATTCAAATGTATTGATATAAATGCCATCAGATAAAATTTTGTATGTAATACGGATCATAATCAATCATTATGGCACACGCCGTGTTATCGGACGCCTCGCCCGATAACATTCACGACTTGTACCATAATGATCGTCTTTATGATCCTTATTACATAAATAAGTATTATACGCTTTCATTAGCTTGGTATGTATGTTCGTAGCGGAAACTTTGAGCGTGGTTTTGACCAACTTTGAAACGTCGGATCAATCTAAATTTTTGACGACAAAGCAATAATATGAAAAAATCGTCCCGATATCCTTACTAGGACCTTCAAAATTAACGATTTGTTTTTCTTGTGACCTTGAATAGAACAAAATTTTTGGCGAAGGAGACAGGATCAAGTATATGATACAGATATCGCCATTCCGTGTAGATTTTGGATCAGACGGAATATATGTAATCAACCCAATGTCGAAACAGTGCCCCGAGTAATATTGATTCTGAGTTGGGCATCTACTGTTCACAAAATGCAAGACTGTACTTTTGATCATGCAGTCATTTAGGTTATAGGTTATTCGCCGCTGGACAAGCTTATGTAGCCCTTTGTCGTGTAAATTTTCTGGACCAAAAAATAGAAAATGAATAATATCGAATAAAAACTAAAGAACAATCTTTATAAAGAAAGTCGTGTTAGTTACACTATTTCTAACACAAGAACGGCTGAATCGATTTGGCTGAGAAGTGATGGAGAAGTAGCTGAGAACCAGGAGATGGACATAGGATACTTCTCATTCCGTTTTACCGTGTTTTCAGAAATTACAACCCGAAGGGGCGAAAAACGGGAGCCAAATCTGTATGGGACAACGTGATGCCTTGGTCCAATCTACTTTGAATTTTGCATAATATTTCTTTCACAGAATTGATAAAGAAAACTTGTTTCGTATTCATTGAAATTATTCGCCTATTGGGGTTGAAAAGGGGTAGAAAGTTATTTCAAGGGTTAATCAAAGCACAGCCTAAACCACTAATCGTAGAAATCTGAAACTTGGAGGATGTGTTTTTTGTATAACGTAGACATTCGATAAGAAAGGGTTTTCTGAAAATCAACCCCTAAGGGAGTGAAAAACGAGGTCCAATTTGTATGATACAATGTGAGTTCTAGGTCCAATCTACTTCAAATTTTGCATTAACATTTTTTAACAGAATACATGAAGGTCATGTTCTGTATTTTATCGATTCTAATCGCCTAACGTGTTTGAAAAGGGGTAAAACGTAATTTTAGGGGTTAGTGAATGCACAGCCTAAACCACTGATTGTAGAGGTTCTATTCCTTATATGACGTACGCATCTGGTAGGAAAGGGTTTTCCTAAATACCAACCCGAAGGGGTTGAAAAACAGGTTCAAATATTGTATGGGACAACGTACTTCAATCTTCTTCAAATTTTGCAAAAATATTTTTCAATAGAATTGATGAAAGACTTGTTTTGTTTCATTGAAATTCAGTGTCTCACGGGGTGAAAAAAGGGTTCATAACATTTTCGACTCCTTTCAAACTCTGATTCGAGTGCATGAAGGCAGAGCTTTCATGAACCTAATGGAGTCGTATTAG
>JAVJAQ010006013.1:0-76626 GCA_032362365.1 Zygogramma bicolorata | reverse complement strand
CCTTGGGGCCCCATTAAATTCATTCTCGCGGAGAATGGGAGGTTCAGTTGTATTGTATCTCCCCCAGTTTCCATACCATATATCAGGTGCTCAAACTGGGTGATTTTCTGTTTGCCACTCTTCACGATCTCTTATCTTCACTGAGAAGTTCATGTTGAGTGTGAGTAGGTGTCATATTTATATCATATGGTCCGTTTTCATGTTCAAAACATGATCCTCTACAAATCCCATGATATCTGTTTTTTCAATCTCTTGTGGGTCGAGAAATTTTTCAGCTTGAAATGGCATGAGGTTATAGTCGGGCTGTTCAAAAGATAGAATTCAAGGACGCGTGAACAGTGAATGCCTGCATCTATATTAGCCTGCGCGGCGTAGCCACGCCTTCTAAACTGGAATAAATGAAGAACTGTTTACACTGTACTGTACTCATTTGTGCTTTGTATTTACGTGTGTTACGTTAATATTTTAATATGGATGGAAACTGTAGAGGAAAAAGGTGTAATAATGAACACTTATAAAAAAGCATCCCAAGAGTTTACGGGAGAACAGGGAAATACTGTTGAATTGACTACTGAGGCGACGTTTTTGTTGAGTGGTGTAAATCGGACTTGTAACATTGGGGAGAGGAACATTCAAAGAGTGCGTGCCGTTCACGTGATCATTCTATCTATTCAGCGGCTACACTATAGCAGGGAGTAGTTGTTTCAGTATATTAACTGATCGTCTTAATACTTTTTGCTGACAATCTTTGTTACGGAAAATCGTACAATAATTTTCAGGCATAATTCCGAAATTGAATTCCAATTACCTGTTGGTAGGTGTATAGGTGTGCCGTGTGTTGACTCCTGATGCGGATCATAATAAGTTGTTTGTGGACTGTATGGAGCAGGAGCGTACGAATTTGGATATTCGGGCCAAGAACTCGAAGGACAATGCACCGTTGAACCGTTAGGATCTGCAAAAAATTCAATGATCATTCATATATGCATATATGCAGACAAAAACAAAAGAGAGAAAGAATACATTTTTATGTTGACCATCATCAAATATGCCAAAGTAGGCTCAACGAAAAACAAGAAACGCATTTTCTTATAATTCATTCAACATATACTTTATAGTATGAAACCAATTATATTGAAGAAGTGAAGGTTTTACTGGTTGTCAACGAGATTGTTGTATGTATTCACTTTTTATAACATATAGTACAATGAAATTTTGTCGAAATATATCTTTGAACATACGAGGTATTCTGAAATAATAAATTTCCATTAGATGATTAATTTTTTTCATGACTTAGTCCTCAGTCAATTTTTGATGGAAAAAGTCCGAGAATTCAGAACATCAACTGTATTAATAGAAAGACAGTATCCACAGATTTATGTGATGTATTTATGTAATTGTTTTTGAAATTGACTTTGTGTAAATATCCTGGAGTGGAATAACAGCAATAAAGAATTGATTGATTAAAAACACTTTTAGATTAGTAGTGGCTTCAACTCTTATTGTCTCAAATATTCAACTTCTATAAAACTTCGCCTATTTCAATTCGAACAGTGCGCACTTTTTATGTTTCGTGCTAGGTAATATCTCAGTACTAGGAACATCCTCCCTATATAGAATCGTTCGATCCAGATTTTTAGCTCAAATACAAAACGAGACATGATAGTCAACGGAAATAACAAAATGATAATGGGGACTCACGTCCTATTTCATTCTGAGATATCGATAAAGTTTATTCCACGTAAACCAAGACGACCACAAAATTATAAAAATAATCACGTGCGTTATCAGACCGTACAACAATTGACAAACAAAAACAATATTATTGTAACTGCTTCAGAAATGAGATTAATTTTTCTGAGAACCTTGTGAGACTGTGTACTGTCACGATTGATAGACACCAGAATTCAGGTGAATATTACCAAATTATCGAAAAATTTTTGAGAATGGAAACAGGTGTACTCACGGTGTGAATTGAAGTTAATATTGCCTGAACATTTTGAGAAATTGAATAGTATAATATACGTACCTATATGTATATTTTTGAAGGTAGATTTCTACGAGAAGTAGGTATTTGAAAGAAGCTCTATGATATTGAAGAAGTTTCGGTTATTTTGTGTTTGGTACATAAGAAGCAAAAAACTAAAAGGCCCCGATTCAAAACACCGGTTACATAAAAATTAGGAATTTCTATGCCTTGATGGTGTTGACTGTGTCATTTGTTTTCTAACGGCAACGGAAAGGAGGCTGAGAAGATTGTCCAAGAAATATTAAAAATAACAGGAGAAAATATCCTGCATGTACTGGTGCATTTTTCCGAAGAAACAAAAATGAAACACTTGAATAAATTGATATTAGCATACAATGTCATATACATAACAGAATATTAAACAGATGGTAAATCCAAGTCATTTTTATACATAAAGAAATGATGCGTATTATATTCGAAACAAAAGATCCGTGCCGACGGAGGTGTCTTGATAGTAGTGAGGAATCCGGACTCTCTTATTTTGTCGGCCAACTTTCCAGAAGGAAAAATAAATGATAAGAGATGAAGGTCGATCGAAAAGGAATTGCTTCATTTTATTTCGTCAAGCGCACACAAGATTCAAAAATAATATGAATAACTATTTTAATTTAATCGGTGGGGTCGAAACCTTTGGTGTGATAGAAAATTCAAGATGTTTGGTACTTTTTTACACAACGCACACATATTTCAATATAGGAAATTGGCAATGAGTCTAGTCGATGAAATTCAAAATTCATTTTTTGTTGCCTTCGACACCTGTCAATCAGTATCGTAATCTTCCTACGATTCTTTTCCTTGTGAGTGAGTATATTGCTGTAACTAGTGTTACTCCCTTGTATTTGACCGTTGTTTAAAGCCATAGCTTCAATCAGGATAGCTAGAGCATTTATCCTCATTAAACCCCCCTCTCAAAAAAGAGATGGCTAGGAAGTTAGTTTTCATTTCATTTCAGATAAACAATGTGCAACGAATTCATCTATTGCGATAAGAACAGTAATTGCTTTAATTTTTTTCTGACAGATCAGTTTGAGTATTGAACGAGGTCGGAAAAACACTTTGCCGATCTCTTGGCTCTCTCGCGTCCTGGTCTCCTTCTATTCGTAATGTCATTCGGCTCATCAGAATTAATGAAATGCTTAAATCACTGCTAACGTGTACACACCAATGCAGTTATACAAAAACGAGCTATCCCTGAAAGGATAATACAGTGCTTACACAATATCTCAGTACAAGATTCGGGTATTCACATCCTTCCTTAACAACCACAAACCTCTTCAATGACTACCACACTAGTTTCCAGAAATAGCTCGTTACCGTTTTTTTAGTCATTTCCTCACGTTCGCAGGATCTAGCCCTCTCAATCGCTAGTCCACTTTTATTGTCGAAAATAAGGTTAATATGCCACTAAAAAATCCAAACTCTGCTCTTTTGCAGCAATCCTCGTGAAACAACGGAAATTTTTGAAATATGATTGGCATGCTGATAGTTTCAATAGTTAATGATATTAGACAATGGAAGTCAGAACCACTACCACTCATACAAATATATATTTCTTGTAATTTTTATGAAATCATTTCGAATGATCGTGAATAAAATGGAATACAAATTTCGGCGGAATTCAACAAAACTTTCTCGAGAGATTGCTTACCGAGGCCAAAGGCCGGTAAAATTACTTCTCTCGGGGGTAATGAATAACTTTTCGCCTCTGTATGTAATATACCTACTAATTTTGTACTGTTCAGGCATCAAAACTGAACACAAACATTTTTGAGAATTATAAACTTGCTTCGTCACTTCGAAGTCACAAATAACCTTGAATAAACTGATGAGAATTAAAAACAATACGGAGAGAAAACTAAATTTAAACCGCTTACCTAGAAAACGTGCATAATCATAGAATATATTGACAGTGAAACTTATAGACATTGGAAAAACCAGCGTTTTGAAATTGAAAGCCATGAGCGTTCACGCTCATTCGTATACAAGCAGGGCCGTCTTTGGGAATGATAAATGTAGACTGTAGACCCAGGTCGAATGACCTGTTTTCAGCTACAAAAGCCAAAAAATCGACTTGGCTATGGAGTCCAAATACATATTCCTACCAAAATATGTTATATGAATCTTCAAAAATTCCATTAGAAGCTTATTTTACATTTTAACTGTCATATTGTTATTAATGGCATGAATGAGTTCGAAACTACTGTAAGTGAGTTTTGTTTTTATTATTTTCAAACTGGTTGAGCTCAGATGATTTTTTTCAACTAGGGTACCAACTTCATAAAGCTTAAATCTAAAGTTGAATCCTGCTACGTCGTATAATATTTGTTTGGCAGTGATCAATACTGAATGCCGCCCATTTTTAAACGAAGCAACACGTGGTTTTCGATATGTGATATCTGGAGTCTGAATCCATCTGATATCAAAGAGAAGCTGGATACTCTGTGGTAATGGTACTCTTCATTCGTATACCATAATAAAATAAAGGGTGGCGATGAACATGGCAATGGTGAGAAAATTATGTCAGAAATGATTGAGAAAATCCACAAAATGTTGTAGGTTACCGTTAATCGGAAAGTGCCAGCCAGTGGACATGGTCTGCTCGTACATCACACATTAATCGAAAACTATGACATGAAGTGGCTGTGCACAAAATGAGTGCCGCAAGAGTGTTGAGCCGAGTTTCATAGCAATCAAACCGAGTTTTTGCTATGACTTTTTCTAAGGTACCTAAACCATAGGCCTAGCATTTCACACTTGACAATTAACAGAAAAATAGAAGGAAAGAATTGACCTCAGGAGGAAAGAAAAATTATAGTGCAGGCATGACCTCAATTATTCAGAAGGCCGTGGAAAACTTTAAATCTATTCATTCGACAATTTTCCAATTTCTAATCGAACTGTTCATTCGGAAGAAGACAAGTCACACAACACTTTGCCGACCTTTTGGCACTTTCCCAACTCCGTCTTCTTCTTTAATTTGAAACGTCATGCTGCCCATCGAAATTCATGAAGTGCTTAGTACTCAGTTCTTTCATTGGAAACCACAAACCCCTTCAATAACTAACACACTAGGATTCAGCGCTCTCGTTATTCAAGGCCAGTACATTTTTATTACCGAAAATGCCGCTAATATTTCAGAAGTAATCCGAATGTTGATATTTGAAACACTCCTCAAGAAACAACGGGAATTCATGAGATATGAATGCCGAATGCATTTATTAAAACTGTACAAGCTGAATTGAGAAATATTTAACCTCTACGTATGCAAATGACATTCACAAAGAATAACATTATTGCCATTTGTGGAAGCGTCGTAAAATTCTTTTATCTACCCCCGTACTATTATATTACACTTATATGCTCATAACTCGTTTTATAATTAAATCCATTACGATACAGATTTTCAATCAATAGAAACCCATTATTTTTCAATCAAGCAAGATGTGCAAGCTTTGCATTTCGACGTTTGTCAAGTAAAAATCAGTAGGTATTGAATTTTTGAAGAATTCAGTCAATTTTCGATAATCGTATAAAATTGTCTTATAGCAGTGATATAGAAGAATTACCAGCGACCCCCCACAGATGTCTAAGACAAGAAAAAAGTACAATCAAATGGATTGAATTTTTCATTTGACAAATGCAACATAAATGTTTTTATTTCCGACCAAATCAATTGAGCTCTCATGGCCGAGTGGTCAATGGCGCCGGCAGTGATCAGAAACGTCCGGGTTCAATTCCTGACCTCGGCAGAGATTCCTTTCCATTGTTTTTTCTTCTCTTGATTTCTAATTGTTGTATTTTCTGTGGTTATACCATTAATTATAATTTTGTAGAATTTTTCAAAGAAATACAATTGATTACCCACTATTATTGGGTTCAATATAAATACCTAATAATATAATATTTATAGTTCTTCATTATTTATTGGGTGTAGATAAAATAGCGTATGCAACTCTCATGTAATGGTTATTAGTACACTCGCATAAACCATACGAAACTCATCTTCGGCTCGTTTCGTATCCCGGTTTATGCTCATGTATTAATAACCATCATTACACGATCGTTGCATAATATACTATTATGTGGAATAACTACTTGAAACACAATGTATTGAAATTAATCTTGCAAATGATTATTTCTTCATCACTTTACAAAACTCTTCCTAATGGTTGCGAGTAAAATAGTAATCGTTAATTTCGATACTCTAATTGCTAGTGAGTGACATTTTCACTCTTGGGGAATTCAAGTCAAATGATGCTGGTATTGCATACAAGTAAAATAAGCATAGCGGTAGCATCTGTCTGCCTATGCTGTAAAAATTCTAATGAGTCAAACTTGCGAAATGTTTGTTATATTTTCATCTATAAAAAAACGGTGGTAACTACTATTTCAGAAAAAATGTTCAACTCATTTTGGAGAATAGCAAATGAGCATTGGTGTAACTTAAAGAAATTTTGTTGAGATATCAAACTCACGACTTGATATTCCTGAAGATGCAAGCTCGATCTGTTCGTGTTGTTTTGTCTGATATGTCATGACTGTGTTGGCTCTTACCAATTCATATTCATTACATTTCGCAACTAGCAAAACTTCTCGTTAAATCGTCTCTATAATAAATCAACAACTCTTGGGGTTGCAGATGATCGTAGAAATGACAAAAGTCAATCAATTGAACATCGTCTACTGTGCACACCTAATAATACAGGTAATAGAGGATTTTGCTTTGCAAAATTAGGCAGGAGTTATTTTATTGCATGGATAGTTGCAGTCTGACGTACTCAACCTAAAAACACAAAATACTTACAAAAATGGCGAACGGAAGTGCCGCCATTTTGTGAAAAACCGTTTGGGCCTGTATCTCCGTAACCGTGCACTTTAGGCCAACAATTATCAGGACCTTTTTTATAGATAATTAAATTTCCTATCTTTTTTATCTAAAAATTTTCTTCGTAGCAATTACCGTTCACGACTTATATTATTATTACTTTTTGTTTATTCACTATTTTACCGATATCTCTTTAAATAATTGTTTGAACAATGAATTATTCTAAATAAAACTTTCAAATCGATTGATTTTCCACAACTTTTACTCAAAACTTTTTTTTCTAAAGTTAATATTTTTGAAGTTACAACGCGTTCAATGTTGTTCTACAGTGTACAAGGTTATTAAGAACGAAGTATGCATAGCGTAATGATGTAGCGAATTCGGTATATTATCCAAAAAAATTGATTTTAGAATTTTTTTGATTCAATAAATAAATTATAATTCAAGTTCTTACTTGCAAGAAATAGCGAATACCCATTAAAAATTTGTCTTTGTATTTTCTTTTATACAATTTAATATTACTATAATTAATTTAAGAACTACTGCCATAATTACACACGCAACTAAAAAAATGGAATATTTATTGAAGAATATATGTGAATTTTATTTTTACAAATGTACACCAAAATGAATCATATGTCTTCTCTAACTCTTTGGCGTTTCGAGGGTGGTGAATTTTCGATGTTGGTTACATTCTCCTCTTCCTCTTCGTTATCTTCGTCAGTGGCATATAAAGATTGTAACGCCTCTAGTAATTTGTCGTTAGAATCATCACCAATATTTTCATCGATGTCGCACAATTCTGTGTTGTTGACGATTACTTTCAGCTGATTAGTGCACGTTTCCTCTGTGCAGTTCTCACAGATTACCGTACAGTCCAATCCTGCTTTCTGGCACCCACAGGCTCTGCCACAGCCAGTTCTGCATTTGCATGAAATGCACTCTAGTTGATCTCCCAGATACAAGACGATTGAAATTAACGCGTTGTAACTTCGAAAATATTGACTTCGGAGAAAAAAGTTTTGAATAAAAGTTGTAGAAAATTCATCGATTCAAAAGTTTTATCACAAACAAATCATTGTTTGAACATTTATTTAAAGAGATATCGGTAAAAAAGTTAATAAACAAAAAGTAATAATAATATAAGTCGTGAACGGTAAGTGCTACAAAAAAAGTTATTGAATAAAAAAGATAGGAAATTTAATTATCTATAAAAAAGGCTCCGATAGTTGTGGGCCTGAAGTGCACGGTTACGGAGATACAGGCCCAAACGGTTTTTCACAAAATGGCGGCATTTTCGTTCGCCATTTTTGTAAGTATTTTGTGTTTTTAGGTTAAGTACGTCAGACTGCAACTATCCATGCAATAAAATAACTCCTGCCTAATTATGCATTATGGACACGAGTAGCTGGCTCCCTATTACCTGTACTATAACTACAGTAATAACATTTTCAGAAGTTCCAAAGTCATATTGTATCATTTACTCAATGTCCACCAGGGTGTAGATATGGACCAATAATTGTTTTCGCATGAAAAATGGTAATGAAGTGAAAATAACTGTCTACGATACCTTTGTCTGATAAAATTGGGATCAATGAATTCCTGATCAATAAATGAATTCACTTTTTGGATACAATAGGAGTATGTGAACAGAATTTATAATAAATCAAGTAATAAAATTGATACGGTACGTGCCATGAGACATGACAACAAAATATACGATATACAATTCAATGACATTTTCGTCTGCCCATGGAATAAATTAGCAGTTAATTATTATACCTACGGATATGCAATTCAGCCGACTTTGTATGATTTTAATCCAATTATTTCGGTAGTTATCATCTGTAAGACACAAGGTAACTATCTCTAGATAGGTGACATCAGGAGATCAGGTTAAGTTCGACGTGAGCGAGTCTATAATACGCCTCCACTGCAACCCTATAGGGTTAATTGTGGCTCACACTTTATTCATATTTTGCTAAATAAGTCAACTTTTTTGACAAAACCAATTGATTTGGTGAATGATCCTTCAGGTCCGAGGCCAGAAGTGAAACTTTGTTGAAAATCAACAACAAAAAATGTGATATACCGAATGAGTAATAATTACTAATATTTGAGAGGTTAATTCCGGTAAATTTATCTGTTCAAATTAGACATTGTGTATAGACGGACTAAATGGAACCGATATCATTATATAATGTCAATTTTTTTAAAGGTCACTATTTTACATAGAAGTTAAACTTTGTTTTTATCCAATAATTGCGTTTTATTCCAAATTCTTATCTAATGGAAGCTCAGCTTTATTTTTGAAAACAGTTGTGAGGTTGTAGACTTCTGAGGCAAAAACTGATTGCCTGTATCGTTTCTGTAAATTCAGGACTTCTCATTATTTTCTAAATTCCGATGAGCAAAATAATAGCGTTTCAATTTAAATCAGAATCAGTAAGAAGTAAGGAAGATGCCAAGTGGTCAGCTGAGTTCTTTCACTTCTTCTTTTACTGAATAAACAATATCACTCTCCAACCTGGAAATAACACATTTTTCAAGGATTGTAAGTAAGAATATTTTCATTCTATATATCCAGATGATATTTTGCTCGCATAAAACAAAGACTTCAAAATTTTCAAAGAATTCCTCGAGACCATCGTGAGAATGATGATTCATTCCTAATTCTGATAAGCATCAAATATCCTAGAACCAGAAGAGGGAACGTGAAGCACTTCAATTTACTTCAAGGTAACTTACTTACTTCCTATAGAATTCTTTTTCCAGAAAATTACGTGAAGCGTTGTTATGATACCCAAAGGACTTCTCAATGGGATTCCAGTCCTCGTAATCAATTGACGGCATATCAAATAACAAAGTTCAGAATATACAAATGAAAATAGTTGTTCTTCACCCACTCAAGCCCTTCTTTTATTTTCATTTGTGTCAATGTTTCATGAGAATATATTCCAGAAGAGTTTACCAGTCAGCCTCATTCTTCCGAAGTGTAGTTTTTTGCATGATTATGAATTTATCAAGATTCATTTAAAATAAAATAACATCTCAAAGCTATTAATAACCACTATGCAAATCGATTCAAGAAAATATTAGGGGTTCTAAGAGTATGTACCATACTCTGATGAACAAAATTCTCAGAAGTGTTGAATAGAAAATATGTTTTCGCATTGCATGGTTGCGCTCATGTTCATTTTGGAACGTTAAGTAACTGTTAAATACGTATGGTCAAGATCAATGAGACTGTTTGGTTTTGAAATAACAAACCATCATCGTGGTTTTTACCCGCAATGCTCCGCGATCCAAATGAAATAATGAATGAATTTGTGGTTGGAATGAACGCAAGAAAGACATTTCGTAGAAAGCGAATTTTACAATTATTCGAACACGACTAAACCATACTACTACATATCAGGAGAGAAAACACCTGTAGATTTCCTGGTGATTAGAGGTTGAAATGTATCAGAATTCAAACGATACTGTCCAACCATTGAATAAGATTAAGATTTTCTCTCGTTCAAGTTGGTGCATTAGTGGGTATGGGATGGCAGGGGATACAGCCTTGTGTGGGCAGAAGACTGCTAATGTTCTTGAGTGTTTTAGGGCTCTGAGGCGACTCACTGATTTTTTAAGAGCGCATTCGCTACTTCAACGGCAGGAATACCCAGAAAATCCACAGTGCTACCGGGTCCGTTGGTGTACTTGATAAAGTGATTTATTTATTTATTAGAAAACAAAGCCCAACAGACAGAGTCCATTGATAGGGCCGCATTGAATTACAGACAATATATAGACTTACTGGTACATGAATAATACTTCTAGATATATAATAAAATACAACATCATAAAATAAAAGCCCACTCAATAATAACTTTTCCCTTCAATTGAAGAAAACACATTTTCATTTTCTATCCATCAAACTACACACATTCTGTAGTAGAAATATCCGTATTCAGAAATAGAAATCCAATTTAGATTTCAGTGAAAAGTGAATCAAAACATTGCCTGCATCACTGGAACCTTTCTTGTTGGCAATGGAGAGAAAAAACAAAAAAAAAAGTTTTATGGAAAAAAATATTCCAGGGCAAAGATGTGTAAAACTGCTCAACTCTTCCTCATTTCGGTTTTCAAATTGTCTCTTTAAAAATATACCTGTCGGGAATTCATGGTTACATTTATACTTATCGTGCTGCGGTCCTTATTTGAAGTAGTCTTTATTGAAAATAATCTTGATTATATTTATAATCCCTCGCACCTTGCTCTCATCACTCCATCAAGAAGGAGTTCACTAAACAGGTTTTTCATCGTGATACTATTAATATTATAGTCATAAAACAAAAAGTTATATAACATCGGGAAAGCACGAAATCAGAAATCAACATAAAAAGTGTGTCTTATGAATGAACATCAAAATCAATCTCACTTCCTGGAGGTGAATGATGAACTGAACTCGTGGCCGGTAGCAACTTAAGGAAAACACGCAAGTTGCTTCTGTTCGTTCCTCGATTATCTCTACTTATCGCCAGTCGAACTTGTTTTCTCCCGTCATGCTGGGATGTTTCGAACGAATTAAACAAGATTGGAGTGCGCGAACAATATTCAGTAGCGTTTCGAAACTGTGAATGAGGGTTCAGTGTAAGAACAACAAATTAACATTTTTTGCCACCGAGTTAAACTTTGAAATTGAAGTTAAATGAGTCGATGAAAATAATAACTACGATATTATTCTTGGCAATAAAATATGTATACGCTGAATATCATTTAATATAATGTAACGAGCCGAAGGTGAGTTTCGTATGGTTTATGCGAGTTGCATACGCTATTTTATCTACACACAATAAATAATGAAGAACTAAAAAAATTATATCATTAGGTATTTATATTGAACACAATAATAGTAAGTAATCAATCGTATTTCTTTGAAGAATTCTACAAAATTATAATTAATGGTAGGTATAACTACGGAAAATACAACAAAGAGAAATGAAAAGAAGAAAAAATGAAAAAAAACTCTGCTGAGGTCAGGAATTGAACCCGGACGGTATTGATCACTTGCTTCGCCACTCGGCCATGAAAACTCATTTAATTAGGTCGAAAATAAAAACATTTCTGTTGCATTTGTCAAATGAAAAATATAATCCTTTCGATTGTATATTTTTATTGTCTGAGACATCTGTGGAGGAGTCGCTGGTAATTCTTCTATATCACTGCTATAAGACATTTTCATTCGATTAACGAAAATTGACTAAATTCTTCAAAAATTCAATTCCTACTGATTTTGACTTGACAAACGTCAAAATGCAAAGCTTGCACATCATGCTTGATTGAAAAATAATGGGTTTCTATTGGTTGAAAATCTGTATCGTAATGAAAATCTGTATCGTAATGGATTTCATTATAAAACGGCTTGTGGGCATATAAGTGTATTATTAGAGTACGGGTGTAGATAAAGAAAAATAGATCACAAACAAGTTGGGATAGCTGATAATATATGCTATACCTGAACTAAAATTTTCAGATTCGGTGAAGGCAAAAGCCAAAAAATAATTCATAAAACAAAATACTCTATGACCATTTGAACCCGGGTTTGCGAATTCCCAAAAATATCAAAATTGAAAGTGAATACGATAATTCTCATAACGTGTTTTGATCCTGCATTAGAGGTTACATGGGGTACAAATTCTCTAGAGACTCCATTGAGATATTTTATATGTATGTCTAGCTAATGAACCGAAATTTGAAAATTTCTGTCATTTGTTTTAAATAAGCCGGTAACTATTTCATCTTATAATTGCACTGAAGATATTATTTAATTCGGAATTATCAGGCCTGGAACGAATTCTTAATTTAATAATATGTGACATATAATATGATAGTATAGTGCAAATGAACATGGGGACCCAACTAAAACCGAAGTTGTGCGTGGGCGCCGGTCTGTATCTGAAGTTTTTTCTATATAAAATTGTTATGAATACAAATTATAAAACAGTAAATGATGTATTTTAATGACTGAAAATAATCATTCTAGTAAAAGATTAAAATCTAAAAGTGAAGCAATATCATGTGGTAAAAAAAGAAAAAAAAATATTGAAAAAGAGCTATATCCAATACAACTGATTTATATTGGTCACAAATCAAAAATTGACAAAAGATATCCATCTCCAATGGGGAAATCAATAAAAATAATTCAATTATCCCATATTTGTCAAAAATAAAAACCGAACCAGTGAAGAACAAGTGATGAGAGATCTTACGATGAAAATTGCAACAATCAAATTGAGAATAAAAAGAGCATTAATTATTCCAGTACATAAAAAAGGAAGTGTGACGGAAATTGACAATCATAGGCAAATATCCTTACTCTGTTCCATATCAAAACTCTTTGAAAATGTAGTTTCGCTAAGAATTATGGACCATTTGGAAAATAATGTTTTATGCAAATCTCAGCATGGCTTTAGAAAAAAAAATCTGTTGAAACAGCTTCTTACCATCTGATGAGCTTTATATATCGAGAGATTGATAATAAAAAATATGTCCTTTCTATATTTTTTGTCTTATCGAAGACTTTCAATACTGTGTGCTCGGAGTTCTTAATTCCCAAATTGTCTAGCTTGGGGTTCCCGAAAAATATAATAAACTGGTTACTATTATATATGAGTGAAAGAAACATGACGGTACTTTGTAATGGGTCACAGTCATCGTCTAAAAATATTAAACTCGGTGTGCCTCAAGGCTTGGTCCTAGGTCCTCTACTCTTCCTCCTATATGTAAATGACTTACCGCAATTTATAGTAGACGGGCATATTACTATGTTTGCTGATGACACTATAACTCTATCGGGACAAAATGTTGAGCAGCTTATCTGCAAATCAGAGAGTATTGTCGACCAGTTCAGTGCATGGTGTCAAAGAAACAAATTTATTTTGAATACGTCCAACTCAGTTACGATGAGATTCCACTTTAGGAAAAATACTCCATATGATCCTGTCATCAATGAGATGGAGAATTCCATGGAAGTGAAATTTCTGGGTACCTACTTGGATGCTGATCTAAACTGGGATAAACAAGTAGATCATACATGCTCAAAGATCAATAAAGCATACTATGCCATAAAGAAGCTGAAATCAACATTGAATGAATCAGCATTACTCAGCATTTATTATGCGATGGTATATACTCATATCAATTTTAATATTATGACGTGGGGTAGGGCGAAGGAGTTTACGAGAGTTTTTATTGCCCAGAAAAGAGTAGCGAGGTTCATATTCAATATGAATTACAGGGACAGTTGCCGTCATATCTTTGTAGAGAAAAAAATCTTAACAGCACCTTCCATATACATATGTTTTGAAATGTATAACGTTTGCTAGGCAAAACTTGAATCTCTTCACGGAAAATGCCACTATACATAATTATAATACCAGGAATGGAGAGTTATTGAGAATTCCTCAACATCGCATGACACTTTTTAATAAATCTCCAGAGTACAACGCTGGAGTGTGCTACAAAAAATTACCGGATGAATTTTAAAGGGTCTCAAATGACTTGAAATTCCACAAAGATGTCAAAAACCTTCGATTAGAAAAGTGCTATTATAGTTGCCAGGACTTCCTGAGTGACGATCTCTCAATCAACTCAAACTCAACTTGATATCTTTTTTGTTATTTTCAACAACAATTGATTTAGATCACACATATTACTTGTTCATTCTTTTTTTGTATTCTATTATGATGAGGAATGATAAGGAGTTTTAAACTATATATGCTATATACTCGTGTTTTTATCGATGTGTTTGAACTCTTTTTTTTTCAGGGTTGTGAATGATAAATAATTTTAGACTATACAATATGTTTACATATTCATGTTCTATAAATTTTTGAACTCTTTTGAAGTGTTGTGAGTATTAACCGTATATTCAGCTTTTTCTCTTGTTTGTTGACCATGTTCTCTGTTTGACTATGTTCTCTGAATGTTATGCTGACTTATTGTCCTCTTTTGTTTATAGTTTATAGTACATTTACCTTGACTTACCACATATACCAAGTGTATCAAAAATGGTTAATAAATATGATTATATTATATTATTATCATTATATTATTATATACATTACATGTAACGATACTGTGTACGATGTCTCTATCCAGATTATATACATTTCATTCGAATATATATTTTTGAGGAGAATAATGGTATTTATTTTGGATTAAAATGTCATGTATGTTCATTTTTACTTATATCGTTAATGCCGTTTATCAATCATATTCATTTCATTATTTAGAAACTGAAATTTTCATTTTCTGTTAAAAATTCTATTGCCAACATTGAATAGAAGCTTCAATAGCTCTCATAGTTCATTTGTCTACAAACAATGACTACATTTACATCGACAATCTCTATCTATTTATGTCGCAATATATAATGGATCCTAGAATCGTATGCTTCAATCCGATTGAAAAACCCTAACTTCACAGCATTTTCATAACGATGAATTCTCTTCTGCGAATTAATTTGAGAAAAACGAACCATTTATATATTTTCTGGATGATCATTTTGTTCTATACTTTGAGAAAAATAGCAATAGCACAATTATTTACTATCTTGTGTTAGATTCGAATATTCGAAATACCTGCCTGTGCTGGGGATGACTCAAGGGTTATGGCGAGATGACCAACCGCTGTCTCATACATCCCGATAGATGAAAACTACCAGTATAGTTCTAACGTTCGTACGAGAAAGTGGGTCTGTGGTTTTAAAATTATTGTGGGTGAATAGTTGTGATTATTGTATTGTGGTGTTGGCATTTATTCAAGGTAGGAGTGGTTCTTTTGTATACCATGAGCTTTAGAGATTTTCATTCGAAGCTACTTGGTGGAAGCAATTTATAGGTATTCTATTATTACCACATTGTTTTGCTTTGCTGTATTCAAACTAAGTTAAAGCTTAAGTGGTCCATCTTACCCTGGTCTGTGTGACCTTCTGCTTGGGATCTAAGTGGTCCATCTTACCCTGGTCTGTGTGACCTTCTGCTTGGGATCTAACTGGTCCATCTTACCCTGGTCTGTGTGACCTTCTGCTTGGGATGTAAGTGGTCCATCTTACCCTGGTCTGTGTGACCTTCTGCTTGGGATCTAAGTGGTCCATCTTACCCTGGTCTGTGTGACCTTCTGCTTGGGATCTAAGTGGTCCATCTTACCCTGGTCTGTGTGACCTTCTGCTTGGGATCTAAGTGGTCCATCTTACCCTGGTCTGTGTGACCTTCTGCTTAGGATCTAAGTGGTCCATCTTACCCTGGTCTGTGTGACCTTCTGCTTGGGATCTAAGTGGTCCATCTTACCCTGGTCTGTGTGACCTTCTGTTTGGGATCTAAGTGGTCCATCTTACCCCGGTCTGTGTGACCTTCTGCTTGGGATCTAAGTGGTCCATCTTACACTGGTCTGTGTGACCTTCTGTTTGGGATCTAAGTGGTCTAAGCGGTGGCCTGAATTATGTTGTATATTTTCTATATTTATTGTCATCGCCATGCTTGTCTAGATATGTTGAAATATAATGTAGGTATCTTGCTATCGAGGGTTGGCTGTTTTTATATGTATATATATATATATATATGTGTGTGTATATGTATATGTGAGTGTGTGTGCGCATATGAGTTTCATTCAAGTCACGTAAAACCCAAAAAAAAAAAACTGTCACAACTTTCAGAAGTGGGATAAATTCAGCGCCTTTGTGAACATAATTTACCTACTTTTCTCATATCTGGACAAGTAATTCATGTATTTCTCAAGATCTGGTGTACGTGAAGCCCATTTATTCAAGGTTAGCTACAAAACAACATGGGTAGGCGAGATGGTTACAGGTCCAAAAGAGCTAGAGATGGATCTTCTAGTGAAAGATCTATTGCCGAGGGAACGAGAGAGAGAAGAAAACGACAAAGAAGGGAGGGGTCTCCCTCGCGTTCCATCGACAGGCTGAGCGAAATTATGTCGGAGTTTATGCAGAGTATGGCGACGAGACCAACTACAAGTTTATCAAGCGTAAGGGGTGATGCTATACCCCCTTTCAATCCGGAAGATCTTTCACATGATGTTGACGTTTGGTGCTCTAAAATCGACGAGATGCGTAACATATACGGTTGGTCGGAGGAAACTACTATCTATTATGTGTTAGGCAAATTACAAGGACTGGCTGAAACCTGGTACAGAAGTCTACCCAGCATAAGGCATTCTTGGTCGGAATGGAAAGCATTACTACGACGAGCTTTTCCCTCACGTCGAGATTTTCATGCTACACTTGAAAGCATGATGACTAGAAAAAGAACAGCGAACGAAACATATGCTAAGTATTACTATGAGAAGTTATCCCTACTGAACAGATGTGAAATATTTGGGAAGGACGCCGTCTCTTGCATAATTGGTGGACTCACTGAACAATATGTCATTGCAGCAGCCCGAGCTGGAAATCACCAGGATCCAGAATCTCTTTTCGACTATCTTCGAACAGTGACGAATAATGCAGCGTTTAGCCAGGGACCAAGCACTTATTGACGAGGTGGCTACCATCTCCGAAGTGTATGAGGACTTATTAGAACTCCGGCGAGTGGCTAGTGAGGATATTAGTAAATCTCAACGAAGGATGAAGGAAAGTTTCGATAGGAAAAGGAAGAAACCACGCCAATATGAAATAGGAGACTTGATTCTTATTGAGAAGCAACAGCTTCCAGAAGCAGGACCAAGTCAAAAATGGTCCCACCTTTTAGTGGGCCAATGGTGGTGAAAAAAATGTTGCCTAATGATTGATATGTTGTACGTGATATGGAGGGGTCTCACAGGTCCACCAAAAATTATGAAAACATAATAGCTGTAGACCATATGAGACCTTGGCTTCCAGATGGAGGGGTATCAGATTCGACAGCCAGCGAAAGCGATGGTGATGATCAGATACCAATGCCTATTGATTCGGAGAATGACTGACTTGCCTCGGGGCGAGACAATATGCAGTATGGCCGACTGTTAGATTCGAATATTCGAAATACCTGCCTGTGCTGGGGATGACTCAAGGGTTATGGCGAGATGACCAACCGCTGTCTCATACATCCCGATAGATGAAAACTACCAGTATAGTTCTAACGTTCGTACGAGAAAGTGGGTCTGTGGTTTTAAAATTATTGTGGGTGAATAGTTGTGATTATTGTATTGTGGTGTTGGCATTTATTCAAGGTAGGAGTGGTTCTTTTGTATACCATGAGCTTTAGAGATTTTCATTCGAAGCTACTTGGTGGAAGCAATTTATAGGTATTCTATTATTACCACATTGTTTTGCTTTGCTGTATTCAAACTAAGTTAAAGCTTAAGTGGTCCATCTTACCCTGGTCTGTGTGACCTTCTGCTTGGGATCTAAGTGGTCCATCTTACCCTGGTCTGTGTGACCTTCTGCTTGGGATCTAAGTGGTCCATCTTACCCTGGTCTGTGTGACCTTCTGCTTGGGATCTAAGTGGTCCATCTTACCCTGGTCTGTGTGACCTTCTGCTTGGGATCTAAGTGGTCCATCTTACCCTGGTCTGTGTGACCTTCTGCTTGGGATCTAAGTGGTCCATCTTACCCTGGTCTGTGTGACCTTCTGCTTGGGATCTAAGTGGTCCATCTTACCCTGGTCTGTGTGACCTTCTGCTTAGGATCTAAGTGGTCCATCTTACCCTGGTCTGTGTGACCTTCTGCTTGGGATCTAAGTGGTCCATCTTACCCTGGTCTGTGTGACCTTCTGTTTGGGATCTAAGTGGTCCATCTTACCCCGGTCTGTGTGACCTTCTGCTTGGGATCTAAGTGGTCCATCTTACACTGGTCTGTGTGACCTTCTGTTTGGGATCTAAGTGGTCTAAGCGGTGGCCTGAATTATGTTGTATATTTTCTATATTTATTGTCATCGCCATGCTTGTCTAGATATGTTGAAATATAATGTAGGTATCTTGCTATCGAGGGTTGGCCGTTTTTATATGTATATATATATATATATATATATGTGTGTGTATATGTATATGTGAGTGTGTGTGCGCATATGAGTTTCATTCAAGTCACGTAAAACCCAAAAAAAAAAAACTGTCACACTTGCGATAAATGCAAAACAATTATATTGGGCTAGGGATAACTGAAAGGGGTTCGTTTTGTAAGAATCGATTATCGCATACTTTTGTGTTGCAAGAAGAATTTAAAAATGCAATGAAGTAAAGTCTGGTAAGGAATATAGAAATGACATCAAGGACAATCTGAAGAAAATCTGAAGGCATAGACGTCAATCTATATCCATTGTACTTGATTTCCAATGAAATCACATTAACATAACTTCCGAATTCCTTCGGTCCAATTGAATCACTTTTATGAAAAATGAGTCTCAAAATTTCAGCTTTTGATGATCATCCAAAAGTTGTATGGATGAACTTTCGTATAACATTTCATAAATATTCCCAAGTCATACGAAAGTGCTCATCAAATGGAAAATACTCGTGAGTCAGTAGAAGAAATAATAGTAGGTCATATTGTCATATATTTCATTCGTTACCTTGCACCCATTGTCAGTTACACCTTATTTAGAAATTGACCGGTTCAACACTTATATGTCCAGTGATTGATGGGTCGAATACTAATTACCCATAAGTGCGTAGACGTATTTTGTCAATATCCTCATCACTTCATATTTGAATACTGGGGACCTGATCTTTCTCACGGTGCTAGTTCTTTGACGTTATATATATTTCATTGGTAGCTTACCGTTTTCTTATTTGATTGTTAAAATTATTAGAATGTTTCATGCATCACAGTTGATTTTACGAGTAAGAACAACCTTGCCAAAACTTATTTAACACTCGCTGGTTTGGTTGATCACTGGTTTTTCTTCTGTGACATCAACTCTTTGACATTATTGCTGCTGCTATACGAATTACTACTACTACTTTCTCGACTATGTCTTCTAGGTATAAAAAAGAGTTGCTGAAGAACGACTCATTAGGTGAATTTATCAAATGGGTGGAAATACACCTTTATGTTTAATGAATACCTCTGGTTACAGAAATCTATTACTTTGGTCCGATAACTGTAACAAATGGCATATCAACAAGAGCAGTCTATTTAGGAATACACTCCTTCCTTACAACAGACTTCACAATTATGACCACAGGCAGTTTT
Organism: Zygogramma bicolorata; assembly: GCA_032362365.1. NCBI lineage: Eukaryota > Metazoa > Arthropoda > Insecta > Coleoptera > Chrysomelidae > Zygogramma > Zygogramma bicolorata. The sequence continues at coordinate 56,595 of JAVJAQ010006013.1, read as the reverse complement.
TATGTAGAAAAAGAACCCCCTTTTTCGATCTATTCAGACAATGGAACTTATCTATGTGCAGCTGAAAAATAATTAATAGCAGCTTCACAAGAAATATGAGCAAAAATCCAATTTTTCTGCTGTGTTCGCCGCATAGAATGGTTCAGAAATCCACCAGCAGCCTGCCACATGGGTGGTGTATGGGAAAGGATGATTATAAGCGTTAGAAACATCCACACCCAACAATTTCCTTATCGGTGAATCGAATATAGTTACAGCTCTGAGAGATTTCTGAGATGAAGAGCTACTTTGAGAAAAAAATTACGTATCGCTCAAGAATTCGCAGTTCGATTCTGGACAATATTGCTACGAGGATGTGTTCCAACTTTGATAGAAAGAAGCAAGTGGGCAATATTGTTCTGATTGCGGATGGGAATCCCCCAAGAAATATTTGGCAGAAGGAAAAAATAGTTCGCTCGTTTCCTGACCGAGTCAACAAAACGAGAGTTGACGTAAAAACAGCAACGGGACTTTTTCGACGGCCAGTTACAAAAATATTTTTTACAATGACCACAAGGAAAGTAACACTCTCTACTCCCATGGAAAGGGACCTTTATTCTCACTGCGGAAAATAGTTTCCGCACGGCTGTCAATAAGCCGTCAAACCCTTAAATCCTGTAAGGTTTACAGATATTAATTGCTCTCCCTTATTGATATTATTCACATAAAAACTGGACTAATGAGTAATCATTTTTTTTAAATATAAAAAAGATGAAAAGTGTTGAAAAAGCCTCTTGCTACAATATTTCCTACTCGTGTGAAAAATGTTACTTTCCGCACTAATGAAACTATACTTTTAGCGAAGTAATTCTATTGTGAACGCCGGATAATGTTATGGACTGAGTTCGATGAGTTTGATATTGTTAATTGACTTATTCGACTGTACTATTTTTGTTTTGTTGAAATGAACATGTTAGGAGAGAAAGTCAGTTTTTGTCAAGACATAAAGTAATATATAGTGGAGTCAAAAAATAAATCTGATTTTATACCGTAAAGATAAGTATTCAGGCGAAACAACCTGGTTCCAATTTTCATATATTGAAAAACATCTGCTTTCCATTCATTTGTGTAATAATACACTCTCTTGATCGGAACTGCTCAATAATATTTTACAATGATTTTGAATGTGGTTAACAATGATTCCTCGGCTAGAACTTTCTCAGTCAACCAAATTGTTTTCTGCGAGACCTGTATGTTGTCGTTAGATGAAAATAGCTAAGAAGATTAACTTGGGTTATTTACGCCAAATATAATGTTACTGAAGTGGATTTGCACTATAAAAAAAGGTTTTTATTGTCAGCCAAACGTATATTGGGACTTGATATAAATGTAAATTGCAATTTAAATTTAGGAGAATGAAAATCGTTACACATCATGGTCGTGGAAAGTTTTGTTTCCCCTCAACTTCAGAATGGGACAAGATATCAAGGTCGGGAAGAGGACATAGTTCACATAAAAATACATGACTTTCAGTGCTTTTGAAGTGAAAAGCATCGTATTACGTTATTTGTCGCCTAGGGGGGGGGGGCAATAACCTTTTTCTCTGATGTGAAAATGAGTCTTTGTTATTGTGATACCATATCGAAAAAATCTTTCAATTTCAATTCCAATACCGATTCATTTTCGAAATTAGAATTAATCATTCCTGAGTTATTTTCTGTTTCATTATGTTTGAACACAAAGAAAACTGCGAATTCAGGAAACCAGAGTCAAATAAGGAATCGAAGAAATTCTTCAATAAGTTTTCTCGAAATCTCGTCTTCTATATGACGAATTAAACGAATGTAAGTTCTGGAGAGGGACAGGGATTTATTTTTCGAAAGTATTAGAAAACGCATTTCGCGGTTTTAGAAATTTTTTCGGGTGGACGTCTGACAGGAAACTGAATAAGAAATCACTCAAATAATGATTTTTATTAAAACCAACGATTTTCAATCGGATTGCGATTGAACTAATATTTTTTATCGTTCAGAGATCATTGGAAATATTCTCTGCTAAGTGATATTGGCTAGGACTCCCATTGTCTATATAATTAACACTTCAGAAACATGTTACAAAAAGTTGATTGGAAAATACCAATTAAACAATAAATTATGAATACTGAAATTGAAATACACGAAGAAGCTATAAAATATAAAATTCTCAATAGAACTTCTCAAAAAAGGTATCACTTCCAAATCAGGAATTTCAATCTTCGTATGATTCCTCTCATGAATGTTCATATATATATATTGCAATATTCATATATTTTCTCGTATAATTCCTTTGTCCAATTCGTTTTCTGTCAATAAATATTTCCACATTATTAATCGTTGGTGCGATAAAAAAACTCTAGGCTCGAACCATTTGATCGTGGTATTTTAGAAAGTATATTGATTTCGCATAAAATGTTTTTAATTGCCTTTTTTACTTATTTTATGCGTGAATTTTTCCCACGATTACCGAAATAAGAAAGTGTGACATGTTACAGCACAAATCGTGATTTATCCATTGGAAGTAATTAGAGGAATTGGTTCAGACGATGAAAATAATTATATAGTCAAGTGAGTGAATCATCTTCTGAAAAGTATACAACGAAAGTATACATGTGTTGAACAGACGAATATGTTAATGGAATAAATAATAGTACTCGAGTGAGTCATCCAATTCGCGACGGTTACTAGGAAATTATTTACTCACACACTCTAATCGAAGAACCCGAATGCGTTATTCAGATTTCGACATTGTCCTCTGATGATTTCGACAATGTCGCATAAATTATTTCAATGGTTAAGATATGGGTAAACGGGATATAATTCCGGAAATGTCTAATATAAAAGTAATATTCATCTCCACATTTTTACCTAACCCTAGCACATTCTAGTTCATGTATTCGGATATTGAAGTTCCAAGCTTCAGGTTCAGGAAGAATTTCCAATATTTTTTTGAAGTTAGAAGCATGTGATTGTATCAAAATATATCTGATGCTTTATTTAGTTCAGTTAATCATATTTTTTGAATGAATACCATCAACGCATAAGGGTTCCATTATATATATTTCAAGCGTATCACATCGGTGATATTATCAATCTTCTTCTTCTGAAGATGCTAACTTTGCTAGCGAAATGCACAACGGGGCAAGTGATTTCAGTTTATAGTGTTGGGGTAATTAATATCTATAAGGTACGTGTTCATATGCCTAACTGTTGATTTTATTTGTGTTACTGTACTTTACCATAGGATTTCGAAATTGTTCTGAATTGTTCTAAAATTCCGTTAACCAGCTGACGAACGTCAACCCTCAAAAGTCGAAACTTGTGCGAGCAATGGATCAACGAGGCCTTACCTTTTAACGTGCGATTACCCAGCACGGTGGCGAGGATTCGAACCCCGGCCTTCCGCTTGATAGGCAGATATGCTAACCACTACACTACCGAGACCACAATATCTAGTATCATTACACAAATAGACCGGGAGGTCATGACAGGTGACGTTCCACCATTTTTTCGTGCATGCCTTTTTAAGGCTTGATAACTAACCCTGAAATATCAAAGATAGTCGTGGTTTTAGCCCCCCCGCGCGTCCTCTTCATAAGGAAAAACGCTTTTTTTTCTGTAGCGAATTTTCGTGTTCTTCCGTGATATTTTACTGTATGCCATTGTAATATACGGAAGTTCAAACTAATTGAAGCTCTAATAATTGATGGCATGCACCCCGCAGCAGCCCAAGATGATCAAAGGGTTATGAAAACCTGAAAAAAATTCAAGGGAAATTCCGTGTTTTCAAATTGCATGCCGATGTGAAGAATTAAAGTTTTCGTAATGAAAACACTTTGGAAAAATTGGCATGCACCCCTCGTAGGACCAACGGTGAAAAATTTCCGGAAAATTCTGTAAAATTTTAACACCAATTTTCCGTGATTCCAAATCACTCCTAATAAGGATGAATATTAATTTTATAACAGAATAATTATCTTATTTAAATGGCATGCATGTTGAATAAGCCCATCGTATTATAAATAATAATAAAAGTTGCAAAAAAACAGTGCAAATTTAGGTGACTTGTTTTTGCATGCCGTTTTGTATTTGATGAATTTTCCCTATTTCAAGTCATGAATGTGAATGGCATGCATGTAGCTACAGCTCAATACACAAAAATTGTGAAAAAATAGAATAAACATCAATTTTTGAATTGAAAAAAAAATCTAAAAAATGCCGTGACTTCTTCTTGCATGCCGCTTTGTATTTTGTTGGTAGGTACTATTTTAAGTTGAAATACGAAATGGCATGCATGCATGTAGCTCCATGAAAATTGTTTGAATAAACATTATTTCAAGTTGATGGCTCAATTAACATACATGTTATCACAGTCCAACATTCAAGAATTGTAAAAAGAAATCAGTTCAAATGACTCGAATCTCCCGGTCTCTAGTCTAAACGTGGCCTATCATACGTCGACTAGCACGAGAGGTTACTACTACCCTATGATAGACGCTACACGCTATGCCATTGCCTATACCACCGTATAGAAGTAAACAAGTTCGCTACCGGTCGGCATGATGGTGGTCAAGATTTTATATTTAGCTGGGCTCTGGCAGCGTGTGGTGCGGTAGGAGGGTGTCGGCTGAAAGCATTCTTGGCTCACTTGCACTCACGCCTCAGATACATCGGCTGAGCGTTAAGTAAGAGATGGGAATATTAATCCAAATAGGGCTTACAGACGAGTTTAGGCAAAATTTAATAAACTTCGATGCTTGTATGCTACCTCCTTGTAAACGTGAACTCCAACAACAACTTTTACTAGCAGCGTATATTGGACACATGTGAAAAAATTCTTCTTCTCCAGTGCCCAACGTTTCTTTGAATGTAGAGGGATTCGGTTGGAAACTGGAAAATGACAGCTATTCCTCCCGGTAGTTCGAGGGTGATGACGTTCCTCCTAATGTACAGGAAATTATTGAAGGTACTGATTTTTTTTCTATTCATGCTTTTATTTTTTCACATCCGAGATAATTATTCTACTAGAAATTTAATTACTGTACGATGAGTTGTCTTCTACCTATGTTTAACGAATATATAAAATCAAATGATAACTGAAAAACATGTTTTTTTTTAATTTTCATAGCCCCAAAAGATAACAGCGCTAATGATGAGGAAGTCATATCGATGTATCCAAACTACGATGATGAAGAGGATGAAGAATCAAATGATGACGATGACAGCGATTGCCAATACGATATTGGCTACACAACAGAAGAAGAGTCTGTACATGGCCGCGATGATGATGATGATAATGATCATTATAATGTCGATGATGTTGATGATGAAGCGATTGATGATGATAATAATTAATAATACTGCATATATGAAATAATGATGAGGACAATGATTTACTACTCTCATTTTTCCAAAAAAAATTGGAAAAAAATAAAATTATTAAATCGGACGATTTTTTTGTTCATTTAACCAATTGTCATGAAGCTACATGCATGCTATTTTGCATTTCGGCTCAAAAAAGTATCTACTAACAAAAAACATAGCGGCATGCAAGAAGAAGTCACGGTATTTTTTAAATTTTTTTTTACGCCAAAAATTGATGTTTATTCAATTTTTTCACAATTTTTGTGTATTGGGCTGTAGCTACATGCATGCCAATTACATACATGACTTGAAATAAGGTGAATTCATGAAAATCAAAACGGCATGCAAAAACAAGTCACCCAAATTTGCTCAGTGTTTTTTGCAACTTTGGTCATGCATGCCTCTATTTTGCAACACCCTGGTGTGCATGCCAAATTTCCTTCTATTGATTAATGGTATGAATTAGGTATTTTTTCAGTGGCATGCAGTTTGGAATCACGGAAAATCGGTGTTGAAATTTTACAGAATTTTCCGGAAGTTTTTTACCGTTGGTCCTACGAGAGGTGCATGCCTATTTTTCCATAGTGTTTTTATTACAAAAACTTCAATTCTTCACATCGGCATGCAATTTGAAAACACTAAATTTCCCTTGAATTTTTTTCAGGTTTTCATAACCCTTTGATCATCTTGGGCCGCTGCGGGGTGCATGCCATCAATTATTAGAGCTTCAATTAGTTTGACTTCCGTATATTACAATGGCATGCAGTAAAATATCACGGAAAAACACGAAAATTCGCTACAGAAAGAAAAGCATTTTTCCTTATGAAGAGGACGCGCGGGGGGGCTAAAACCACGACTATCTTTGATATTTTAGGGTTAGTTATCAAGCCTTAAAAAGGCAAGCACGAAAAAATGGTGGAACGTCACCTGTCATGACCTCCCGGTCTAAAATGCATATAGTTTGTCCCTATATCACATTACTTAAGATACTAATATTGAAATGAAATGACCGAACCTTGATGAAGATGGCTTAAGAAAATCGAGACACCTGTTCCGCTCTATACCAGCTTCCTCAAGCTGGATTTTATCATAGTTGAAAATACCAGCGAAGTTCTGATTGTTGGTACCTACAATTTTTTTCTGATGTTGAAACGTCATCGATAACTCGTGTTGCATTGGACTATATTATTACAAGCGAATCCATGTTGAAGATGACAATGTAGATGATTACAGAGTCCTACTGTTTGTACGATGGTAAGGCCGAAATTCACAAGTGAGTACCCAAATACCGAACTGGAAAGAGTTTCACTCTACGTGAGTTTCAACAATTCAGTTGGAATCTTCAGGAGATTAGAGGTACATATTTGATATCTCATGAACAAAATTTTAAGGTTTTTTTGAATTTGAATGTCATTGAATAACGCCATCCATGAACAATATCTTTGAACAACAGCTTATTCCAGTGAATCGCCCACAATACTGAAATAGTAGTGGATACGGACGCCATACCGCACGAGGATGAAGTTTGAGCTCGATGCCGTAGGTAGTATTTTTTCTTTGACCAAGTAAATATTTCAGAACTGTCTTTCAAGTATCATATTGATAATCAATTTTCAGATGTGTTTTTTTTCGATATTTATGAAAAACTTAAATCAAACAGACTTCATTAAATTCAATTATGAACGATACAAATGGAATGAGTAATGCCTAATTGAAAAAAGTACAAAAAAATCGGTTCTGGTGGGACTCGAACCAACAACGATAAAGTGGGATGTCTCAGAGGGCGTACGCCTTAACCAACTATGCTATTTGAACTGTACAATGTTCGTTAATAATTATTCATATGAAGAGTAGATGTAAGTCCTTCAATTCCATTAAAAGAGAACATGCCAATTCAAACTTGCCTCAATAAAGTATAAATTATTTCTGATATTAGTAGATTTATTTTTGCTTAAATGAAACAACGTGAATTTTGTGTTTGTAGAAAGACGGATCAGAACTGTGACATTTTTACAAGGCTGTCCATAGTAACCAAGTATTTCGTTCTCTTTGATTGGTGGAATCGATATCTTACCTTGTGTGGGTATGAAATCATAACGATTCAGTTGACTGGAATCGCCTTCTCATCCGTTCAGTAAACTATGAAGAAATGGGCTTATTATTGCATAGGAGTAGAAAAAATGAATTTTACCATTAGTACCTAGGGATCGCGTTCGAAAATTCGAAACGAACTCTCACGATCGATCAACGTTGACTGTGGAATATAAAAATCAGTAAACAGTCTAGAAAACCATTCAAAAAGCATTTCCTGTCAAAACAAAAGGTCCGAATACACTAGAAAATTGTTTTCATTCTTGAATCGATTAGATCGATAAAAATGGTGGTTTGTACTAAACAACTGATTGGGAGTCAGTGAAGCAGCAAATATATCTTACATTACACAGTAACGGATAGTAGGCTATGGATTGAGTTTCGGTTGCAGCTTTACACATGAGCGACTCGTTAAATAAGATGGATGCAGGATATACGTGCAAATCGGGTAGGAAAATATCTCTAACAACTTACATTCCAGTACACTTTTTTGAAATGAGATTGAAATGTGCAAATCAATATATGATACGTTCAGCACAGATAAGCAATATGCATATAATTATTGATATAATCCAATTGACAAGGAATTGTTCATAATTATCGTTGCGTAATAAGGGCTTCAGAATCTTCAATCACAAGAACGCAGTTCAAACGTTCACATTCTTTGAATCTTTGAATATAGATAAACCGGTAGTTTACACAAATGTGCTTTCCGGTGTGCACCATTTCACTAGGTGCAACTTGCTAGTATTACTCGTACCACTACCATTAAGATAAAGAACAACTTCAAGATAATCAAAGTATGAAATGTAGTTGGCTTTATGGAGCAATAGTAGGCATCGATGCTCTTATAGAGGGCAGCCTGCCTCAGAGCCAGTGAAAAAACCTTATTTCACTGCGCACTGGAGTGGTCAAAAATCAGCAAATAAATGTTCAGCTGGCAGCTAAGCTAAAGCTTATCCAATCCATCTTGCCACAGAACTAATAACGTATATGCCCAGCAACCTCTGTGAAGTATACTAAGATGAAAACAACACCTATAATATGTGTTCACTGTCTCAAAATTTATTCCTAGAAGGTGTTTTTCCTTTTGTTATGGTCTACACCACCAGTGTGCAACTGGAAAAGTATCTGAGTTTGTGCCAAGATGAATTGGATAGGCTGTACTTGAGTAATCGGCTATGACAGAAGTTTACAGCCGTTGAAAAAATGTAGTAAGTCTGGTATATTATCTGTGATACTTTTATTGCATTCAGTTGAATTTTTCGGAGGGAACCTTTCTGTTGTGTGCCTTGCGATTTGGGAATTTATCACAAATTAGTATTCTTTTCTCCTTTTCTTGAAGTGTAAACGCGAAATGAAAAATAATTGCCTCAAATTATTATATAAAATAATCACAATCTTTCTCATTTCCAAACACGAATGCCCATGGCTAGGCTAAAGTTGCATGATTTGATATAAAACTATTAGCTGTCTTACGAACGAAATAGTCAGAACCAAAGAGGCATTTTTTCCGTCTTCCCACTCGGATTACTTCGAAACTTTCGAGTTGTGTTGTGACATCATTAATATAAATGCTATTCTTGCCAAAGAGACCTCCCCATTTTTTTCTATTTTGGAATAAATTTTAGCAAAATTGACTGCAAATGACGTATATTCCAGTGAAAAATAAAAACAAAACTTTCCCCTGTTATATATTGTAAGAAACCGACATCGTGTTAGCGCAACGTAAGTAATCGATTTTCAGTCGAAAGATCGTGTGTTCGATTCCTTGATGAGGCAAAATTTTATTCAGGTACACTCTGAGGAAGGCGTAGGTACACAAATTCCATCGGCATAAATCTCGGAAACGAAAATCAGTGACGTGACTACCCAACACCTTTCAACCTTTTTTGACAGTGTTTCACATTGGTGTCTGAATCTAAAAAATAATTGAACTGCTGAACAAAATACCATTTTTCAGTTTTGATTTCTATCAATACGCAAAAAAAATCTACAATATAATTGATAAAAGACAAGACGCATAACCATATTTTTTCAGGGATTACATGTACTAGTACATGCCTGAAGTGGGACCAGGAGAGTAGATTCCCTGGATATGATTAGTAATTATCCGTTTATCTGAGCAAAACTGTTTTTTGATTATATTTTTGGATACACTGCATATACACTTATCAGTGTATAATCAGTCTATTTATGTAGAACTCTTTATGTGTACATGTGTTTCATACATGAGTAACAGTGAGGGTAATGAAGAAATATATATCCCAAAGAGTTTTTGGTAAGGGGCAGTTAGTAGAATATGAGATGAGAAAGAATTTCAAACGTTCGTGAATGACATAAATTATTCGATTCGAAAATATTGCTAGCTTCAATGATTTTCATTCACATTGATTCCGAGTAGAAAACGCTTGGAACGTTACTCAAAATTATATTATGATGTTTGAAGAAATCAGTGAGAAAACGAGGTGGATATTTCTGAAAAGGGAGTTCAATTATACGGGAAAAAACTGAGTGTCGCTGGCCATTCTTCATTCAATTTCTCTTCACATAACCAGTATATATGTTTATATGTTTAGCAGGACTACCTCGGCAGACTTTGCTAACGACTTCGCAAATGTACTGTTACTAACGCCGCCACTCAGCATAATAAAAAGATAATTCCACGAAAGTTTCTCTACCTGGATCGACAGGCCGATCTGGATAACTGATAACTGATAAATAGGGGGGCGATTAATCGAAACGGTAGTGTTTTCAGTGGGGGAATTGAGAGGGAGGGTAACTTAGTGGAGCTGAGTGCAGGAGTCAAAGTTTTATGCTATGCAGTTACTAGTGAAGAGTGTCATTTAAGAAGTATAAGCGTTTTGTAAGCGATATGAAGCCAGTGCAGTAGTCGTTTTTGAGAATTGAAGTCGATAAAAATAATTCAGTGTGGCTCGGATTATTATTTTGAAAAAAAAAGAGACATATGGTAACACGAAAGTATAAGGAAAGGAAAAAGCCGCTGATTACTCCTTTAGCCGGCAAATTCTTTGTGTTAGTAGACTGTCAAAATATTCTCCACTTTGTCATGGTAACTAAATTTTCAACTTGTTGAAAGTATCCGTTCACGTATTTTATATACGCTCTGCTTATCCTGCAGGTTGAAACCTGCTGCAAGCGATACGTTCGTACAGGAGGTACACAGCGTTGCCCATCTCTCCATCACTAACTAACAGTATTACCAACAGATGCATTCCTTCGCACCAAAATCCTTTACGTAATACTGGAATTATATGGCTAGCTATTGGAAACTAAATTGATTATACTCGCAGAATGATATTTTTGTAATAAAACGAAAATTTATATTTATTGATAATGATAGGGGTTGAGTCAGTTATAAATATTTATATGGAAATACATGGCACTATGATTCGTACCTTCTAATATTTGCCACCTCGCGCTCGGTTTGATTTAAAAATCATTCCAATATCGCAACGATTTTAATTTAATATTAACTTCATACAATAGTACTGGTTACCAAAGTGAATCCGATAGCAACCATGGATTGGTATATCAGGTTCTTTCACTTATGAAAAGAAGTAGAATTTTTCAATCATTTTTTTTTTCAGATAGTCTAGACTTAACAATCTATTCTATGTCACGAAATAAGCTCACTAGCCGACCAAGAACCACTTCTCGGTGCGATAGTATAAACTGAGACAGCCTGTATTTACAGAAATCACTGATACAATAACAGGTGAAAATCCCAATCATCATCTCGATCCTACCCCCTTGTCTATCATAAAACGAGCATTACATCCAAACGCACACATTAATTCGGACAGTCCACGCCTCTGAGAGTAACGTCACAGACAACTAGTTTTTTAATCACCTGAGTGTGGCACATACCCCTTGGGTAGGATTTCATTCATTAATTCTTCGTCTCCAGGTAGGTGTAGGTACTGAACTAGAAAATTCACATTAAAAATCTATTTGGACAATGATACATCAAATTGGAAGGTGATAGGGAAGTACCCTAGATATTTTCCGGTTGGATGCTTGTTAGGGAATTCTGAAACTCAAGAATATTGGTCGGAAAGCAAATATGGCAAAATTTTCCGCTACTCATGGCCTATATAGAAATCGAAAATAGAAACGTTATTCGCCTCAACAAGTCGTTTACAACTTTGTTTTCAAAAAAGGTTCAATGGATAACATTGCTGGCCATACATGACAGATTTGCAAAAAAATTGAGAAGTTATAATATATGCGTCTTATGCAGTTGAAGATAAGATGTTTTCGTCTCATTCATTTATATCAGAAGAGACAACAGCCAAGGAAATGAACAAGGCATTTTGATCCCCCTGCATTGAAATGGAGCATTTTGTAATATCAGTTCGAGACTTGGAATTAAATTTTTCGTAAAGTGGATCATTGATGATATTTTTTCACAATGCACAACACCAAATTCCTCCCTACATTGAATATCATCAGACGGTCCAATAAACGGCATAGTTTTCCAAAGTTACTGCCGTTGGCTAGCGCTAGCGCTAGTGAAAATTGGGTCCAAAACACAGAATTCTGTGATTTCTTTCAGGGCAGTGAGTCAAAACAAACTCAATTACCCAAAATAGACTGGGCATTGTTTGAGATGTTGGTATGGTTCAAAATGATTTTTTTCCTTAACCAGCTGACGAACGTCAACCGTCAGAAATCGAAACATGTGCGAGCAATGGATTATCGAGGCCCTATCTTTCAACATGTGCAACCTAGCACGGTGGTCCGAGGGAGGAAATAGAACCCTTGTCTTCCGCAGGTGAACGTGCCTACCTCACACTACTGAGAACCATCACCATTGCCACGATATTTAGTTCTTCTCCACTTAGTTCCATTTGGAAGAAAAATCATAGGGAAAGATGATTGCTGAACCAACAAAACAATAATTGATTGATTGATAAATACAAAGTGAATCACTTTCCCATCAAATCAGTGAAAAAAATTGACAAATGACAGCTGACATAACCTTCAATCTATCTAGCGCCATCTGCTTCCAGCCTTCCAGAATGAATGCATTTTTCGTGATGAAGATATACAATAAATATGAGCAAAATCCTATAAAAAAGTAACATCATTCTTTTCTTTCATTACCATCAGAATTGAGAACAGCTCATGAAATAGTAACCTACTTGATTGATATTCCGGTTATTATCATTATTATTATTTGAAGTGCCATTTGACAACTTGGTTTTGCGATTTTACAAATAATCGGAAAAAGAGTTGTAAGCAGTTTATCACGTTTTCCTGTTGTCGTGAATCAAAAACAATCAGTTATAAGCGATAAACACGTGAAAACAAATATCACATTACAATAGTTTCCCACGAAATAAAATGAAACAAAGAGTAAACAACAAAAGCAGAACGTATACAGGTAGCCCTGAAGAAATCTCTCCAGCTTGGCACATTACAAATAATTACAGGTTGGCCGATGTAATATTTTCTGAAGTGGAGAACGCTACCCATCTACAAGCATAATCAGTCCCGAGACTATCAAAAGTGAATTGAACAACCTGTTGAATATTGGATTCAATTGAGCCAGCGGCGGAGATATACTCCAAAAGGTTCTTCAATCAGAATTCAATTTATTTCAATTCGATATCACTTCACTTTGCTTGAATTGATTCAGATGGCTATTTGCACTGCATAGAAGGCAACATTCTCCACACAGGTCGGTACTCTCGTGCCAAGGGTGGTTAATGAAATTGGGAGAGCGGTGAAATGCAAAAATTAACTCTACATCAAAGATTGAATTCACTCGTGTTTTCTTATCGAAATATATTCCAGTTGATTTTGATACCAGTTATCATAGTTTATCTTTTACGGCGTTCGCATCACTGAAAAATCCAAAACTACTAAGAACTACTATCCTATACTCTTTTCCCTTTCCCACGATGAGATTTGAACATGAAATTATTTTTCATTGCTGATTATTGTATATACTGTGGTGTAAGTGATGATTCCAATTCCGAGTTCACACGAAAAAATATTACTGTGATGGTCTCAGAACAATTTCATGATTTTGAAGGTAGTGAACCTTGAAGCAATAGATTTCCTGTGCATTGGTCAAACCTTCAGGCGAAAAGAATATGTTGAAGGGACAGTATTGGTTTTATCGAGATGATAATGTTGGAACTGTTAAAAAAGTAACAAATTATGACATTTCAATTCATGAGAACAACGACCACGAACATCTTGATGAAAGAATTGGTGAGTTTTTTGCGGTATTCCAAATAAATGATTGAAGGTATATCGATCACTCAATGAAATGAATAAGTATTTGAAGTAAAGCCACGTTCATTACGGCTAGCAACCGGACACATGAGTCATACTCCTTATCTTCGATCCTGCTAGGAATTGCAAATTTGAAGACAAGACCTCGTTGATCCTCAGTTAGCATTAATTTTTAAGCGTTGGTTGTTCGTAGGGGATGACAATTGAATGAGAGGAAACTGTTACGAACATTTCAAAAAAGCATTGTCATTTGAAGAAGCAGATAAAATACTCATTTGGTAGGTATGAGAAGATAACTCATCAGTTCTCAGTAGTCTCAGACATTCAATTCAGAGAATTGTAGTAACTTTTTGATGCTTCGAACTGGATCTTCACTTAGCTCAATTTTTTTTTCAGGAAGAGAAAACATTGGAATATATGAATATACAGTACAATTATCTGGGAGTCTTCAACAATAATAAGTTTACAAAATGGTCATAAGTGTTTTGTTATACAACTCTTTGTTCTAGAACTGGCCACAACCAAAACTCAAGGTCACGAAATTTCAAGAAGTCACTCACTGCCACTTTGAGAAAAGTAAAAAGCTTTCGATATGCCTCAAAGTTCCGCCACTGATTGGAAAAATACAGCGTTCCCATTCATTCATGAATTCTTTAACGAAGCACGATCTTTTTGTTGCATCTTCCATTCAAACAAAAAACCAAATTGCTGTTGCTGTAATACGGATTATAAATCGAAATATAACATCTACATCAGAGGTTCTGAAGCACCATCAGCCGAGGCAGTGGGCATGTAATAAATTGAATTACTTTGAAATACATGGGTTATCACTTTTTGCGTATCCACCAAAACTGTACATATTCGTTTGAACAAATTATTTTACCGGTTCGTTATTCCCGAAAAGTTCAGAAAACAATGGGAATATTTTCATTGATCTGAGCAATGGGAATATTGTTGCCAATGTTGTTGGATATGTCATATGAAGTAAAATACCTAGGAACAATTCTGGATGGATGGTTGAGCTGGGACTTACCATATGTAGTGTATGCAATCAGCTAGACAAAGCAATAAAGCAGCTGAAAGCCTAAATACGCACGCTGTAATAGCAATTAACGGACTCGCACTTGGACGCAGATCTAGAAGTTACTTTCACAAGTGGACAACTCAATAAATGACAAAAGATGTCAAATATCTCGCAAAAAAATCAATGCTTATGTTCATTTGTAATGCCCTTTTGATTGAAGAATTTATATATATATATATATATATATATATATATATATATATATATATATGTTGTTGTTGAGTTCGGGTTGAACCGCGTCTGGAGTTTTGTTCTCGACGTTTCGGCTCCGATTTTGGAGCCATTTTCAAGAGGTAAATGTGACTTCACGCTGAGGTCTCAATCTGCCTACTCCTCAGGTGTTGTCACAGGGGGCAAGGGTTTGTGACTTGACGCCGGGGCCTCAATCTGCCTACTCCCCAGGTCTCGTCACGAGTTCTTTCTAAGGTCTCAATCTGCCTACTCCTTAGATCGAACTTCGTTCAGTTCAGTGTATGGTGTTGATAGTCCTTGTCATGCAAGCTAAGCTCATGAGCATTCTCAAATTGTATTGTATTATTTTGAAATTCTCAAGCAAACATTGATATTGTGATTGAAAGATTTTTCAACTTACTCACTTACCTACTGGCTTAAATTCCTTCTTGAAGAGGATTACATGAAAAAATATGAGTATAATTCATTTCAAAAACTATTAATATAAAATTATCAATATCAATTATATTCATTTTGAATTGAATACCCTTACACCAAACTGATATTATTTGCAATATATTGAATGAAAATTAAATCTGTTTGGTGTGACACCCATACTATCATGCAGTACTCTTCGTATAACAGTACTGCTTACTCGGTGGGTATATTCACATGCTATGTTCCAACATGGCTTTTTCAACTGCACGTTACTCAGGTGATAGGTGAGAGGATTATTGAGTTATCAACTAGTTACACCAATCAAAGAGTTTCAATTAAGCCCCCATTATTCCTTGACGGCGTTAATACGGAAAAACAGAGCCTCGAATATAAAGACGTTCTTGGACAGAGTCATCCGCCCTGAACTCTGGAACATTCTGTTCACGAGTAATACATTTCTATAATCTCTTTTCTCTCAATTACCCATAAACTGAAAATGCTACTTGTACTCAACGCACGTTTCAATAACGAAGTTGACATCTTCAGTATATTTTACAATTGAACTCTGTCGAGAAAACTTACGCTTTCACAGCAAAGATTCAATTATACCTATGATACCAAATGATAATCTTTCATGATCAAGAGATTTTAATCCGTAAAAAGTTTACTTATTAATTTTGGTTCATTGATAATACTCAAAGTGAATAAAAATAATAATTAATATGATGATAATGCGAGAACAAGATGAAACCGCATGTAATAATAACTCGAGATTATCAAATGTCATCCGAAAAAACTCTTCTTGGAAATCGAGTCTTCATCGTTCCATTAAAATTTACGATCTGCTAATCGGCAAACAATCAAACGAGGCTGAGTTACCCGAATTTCATCATAATTTGGTAGGAAAATACATTAGTTTGTCCAAATTATAGGACTTTTTTGGGTGGGCCTGGTAATTTGTACGTTTCGACACTTTCCTTTCCATGAGATATCGTCGGATGCTCGAATGGATATACCTACCTCGGAGATGAGATTTATAGTCTGGCAGATGACTAATTGAAGAAATATCAGTTATTATTCAACGGAACGGCCTTGTTGGAACGACCGGTAGTGCCACACACGAACACACATTCAGACTAGGAATATTTTTACTACAGAACTGTATACTACCCTGAGTTGTAAATGTTAAAAACAATGAATGGATGAAAATTTGTTAGTATATCCTTAAGGTTGTACAAGAAATTGGTGTGAATTTGTTTCACTTCAAGGGGTTAAGGGATGAAAGGAGTTGAAAGACTTCGACCCTTTGAGACAAAATGAATGCCTAAGAGATATTTCAACTCCATATCATTGAAATCTCAGATCACCTCAAAAGTTGGAAATGTGATCATAGTTTAAACAGATTGTTGACATTATTCTACACCTGAATACATGCAGAAACAAACCCCAGGCTTCCATGAGCCCGTACCGACATTTCCTAACAGTAATTGATTGATGCAATGAAAGAAAATAACGTTGTTTTGAAAGCCGAGCGATAGAGTGTGACAATAGAAGTGATCACACCAGCGCGAACGTTATTTATACGATCTTTCAACCATGGTTACAACTGCTAGAGGCAAGGGAAAAAGTATTTGAGATGAGAGAGAGAAAGGCTATGCTTTATTGTCTAAGTACAATCTCATTGCCAAAACTTGACAAATACTTTCAATCCAATACCCTGAATATTTATATAACAAGACTCAGAATTTGCATGGGTCTATCACCTTCCCATAGCATCATCCCGAAATTAATTGATATTTTGTCTTTTTCATTATTTTTACTACTGGTTTCAGTAATGTATTCAATAGAGTTGAAATATAACATTATCGAATTGGAAACTTCACTTTTTTGACCAAGTTGTCTGCATTTCATAATGTAATGATAATCATGATTTTGCACTCAACGCGCTTTTTGCTAACAAGGTTATCATCTTCAGGAGAATGGAAATGATACCAAGTCTGAAGACTAGGGTTAGCTGTTTATAAACCCAATGTTTTTTACTCCGATATGGAGTTTGTTCGTTACTGCTGATAATTCTAAAAAATTTTTTGATAATAAATTAGTACAGCCACTACCTGCAACGTTTTTTGGTCCGATATGGACTTCGTCCGTTATAACTAAGTATTCTGATTGATTTCCCAACAGAAGAATAAAAAGCGGGCTGAAATGGAAGGGCCCTTTGTCACCATTCATGCTGTTTTTGCATTTTGCTATTTCTAGACTCTCACCTGCATCGAGTAGTCTTGTGTCATGCACATGCTTAATCAGTTTCAGATTGCTTTCACCAATTTTGTGGTTATTGTCTAAGGCATGTTGGGTGACATTGGATTTTTCTACCTTTCCGTATTTCATGTGTGCAAAATGCTCCTTGAAACGTGTTTTGATAGCTCGTTGGCTCTGGCCGATGTATTTTTTGTTGCAACCTTGACATATTTTCTAGTTTATTTTTAAGTTACAAAAAAGGTGTTATAATTTATAAGAAGTTTTATATACGACTTTCATATTTACGAATATCTATTGAAGTCCTCTAATGTATTGAGGTTCATATGAGATCACTATAAACTTTTTATTACTCTCATCATTTTGAAAAGTCGAAAATTCACGAAGTGTTTCCCCAAATTTACATTTTATAATTATCTTCTCATCTATCTCTGCGTTAAAACCGGTCACTTCGGTTACGTACCTAATCACTCCATTTTCATTGTCGTACTCATCTTTCTTTAAAGAAAAAATATCAACCTATGAACAAGAAATTGAAGTGCTGCCAATTTATGTTGTGAACAATGACTCGAGTCGTTAGGAATGTTCTTGAACGTGTTCGTGTCTTTCCTGTAGATGTCAAATTTTATTTCATTCTGTTCGTTCCTTATGACCAGTTCATCTAAAAATGGCAACTGTTGTACTTTTTATACTCTTACACTTGTTAATTGCTGAAAGGACATTTTCAATGTTATGACAGCAAATATGTCATCTTCATATCTAATCCAGACCCTAGGAAAGTAATTGAGTTCTCACCCAGCATCCGTCTCAAACCTACCTATTGAGAAAATTATGACTTGAATTATTTGCGCAATGTTTTTTGAGGTCCATGCAGGTCCAGAAAAAATAACAAGAATAAAACAAGGCAGGTAGGTGTACACAAATTGAATGAATATATTGCTATTCATGTGTAAACATAAGTGTTCCGTATAATTCATGTTGCCGAATAAAAAGAGTATTCGGAAGCTGGGTGCATAACTGGCAGTAGATCGTGAGTCTTGATAGAATGAACTTGATTTTTTTCATGCAGATTCATACGAAAGGGAAGCCCTGTAATATTCAAAGAACACCGCGTGAATCAAGGGACAGGAGATACGAACTAACATTTACTTTCAATTTCTGAAGTCAGTAAGCCTCAGAGAAAACCTCTTGTGGCAAGGAGTTCCAAAGCTCAGCTGTTCAATTTTTTTATGTCCATTGGAACATATTCCACAACATCGTATACATATAAGATATCTCAACTGATGTTCAATCAATGAGTGATATACCATGTTAACATCTTTTGGATGAATTGATTTATGTGTTAGTAATATGGCTGTCGGAATTCAGTCTACCATCAAAGTTCAACATTGTATTCGATTCGATAAATGAAGTTCCAAGTTGTTAATCCTGGCCTCCAAGACATTGAAGGAAATATTGAGTAACATCATTTTTCGTTAGATCATGTGTGATTAAGAAGTTCAAGAGATATATCTCACAAGTGTGTCAGATTATGACATCTACTGATGATAATACATCTGGAAAATATTTCAAGAAAAAGTGGGGTCCGAGTATTTAACCTGGAACATCAGAGTTCATGTGCACTTTTAGACTACACTTTTTTAGAACCTTCACATTTCAAGCACAAACTGCTCAAGTTTCGAAGCAATCAAAATTGACTTTTTTGTAATAGTTTTATCAGCTATAAATAAAATTCATGAAGCAACACATCATCATAACTCAACCGTTTCTTTAGGTTTAGCATAATCAGCTGATAATAATACGTTTCTACTTTCACATCGAAAGTTCCAATTTTTCTTACGATTAGAAGAGCTACCTATATCATTAAATGCTATAATATTATATTTTGTGAATTTAGAGACATTTGAGAAATTCTATGCGGTTATTCATCACGATCGAAAACACCCCCTTTGCAAATCGCATTAACCTAGCCAATTCCAGAAATCGGAATACATTCTACATTCTGTTGGTGTGACAAATCGCGATGACATGTAATAAATGTAATCAACAAAATTCCGATCCAATAGCATTCTCTTCTCATGCAACATTTCCATTTTGATTGACTGCGGTCAAATTGCACCAAAGAATGCTGGTCAAACCGATACGGTGCCCTATTGTAATACACAATGCATCGACGTTTAAATACTACACTATGTTCCGATACGAAATCATCTCACGATTGTAAAAAAACGCAACGGCACATCAAAAGCGATCATTTATACCGGAAGCCCAATCATGCTATCCTTCAATTTTAGCGCCCTGTCATTAAGTCAGCAGAAGCGCTCGAGATTTACCTGGTTTAACTATAACAGAATCGTGCGCAAAATTTCAGGTAGGTAGTTGGTTTCTCGAGATATCAGATCGTTGGTTATTGATTTTCAAATGAAAGGGGACAGAAGATGGTCAACTGTATTTGAAGGTTCATCTAACACTGGAAATGATTTATTTGTCTATTTGAATTCAAAATTAACAAAGGGCCAAAAAAAATTTTTTATCGAATTTATACAATTCCGCCTGATCAACACCAAGTGATCCTCCACAGGTTTTGTTCTGGTCTTTAAACGATGTCAATTATTGCCAGAGAACATTTCAACCATTAGAATGTTAATTCAGTAAAAATAAATGTTAAATGGAAATCGTCTTTTTCTTTGGCGAATATTTTTTTCGAGCACCCGTGCAAGAAGTTCTCTAATAACACACATGCTTCTGTATACTATTATCGAATAATACTGAACAAAATCGCCTTCCATTTTGTACCAAGAAACGTTCAGAAAATATATTTAAGTATTTCTGACTATTGTTCCGGGCCTCCTTATTATTGCCAGGTCTGGAAGAAACCTTCTTCCACTCCTCTGTCGTGAGGCCTGATAGCGAATGATCTATGTATATTATTTTGAAATAACTTTTCAGAATCACACCATTAGTTCAATAGAATTCACCGAGTCGGTATACTTCTCTTTCTTCAAGTGAATGAGATCTAAGGAATGGAAAACTGAAATACACCTCCATACATCGTCCGTCAGCTGGTAAAAAAACAGTTTTTCTATTTGTTAGATATACAAATCACAAAAGGTCTTTTAATACTCACTATATTTACATATTATATGATCCGAGGCGTCATTGGATGATGTCCATTATGACATACAACTTAGGCGGGTTGGTTATGAAATAAAGTCAGTTTTTGTTCAATTTCCATACTGACATAGAGAATGAACGTAACCTCGGACTGGAATAATTTCCACGTTTTTTCTTGATACTGAGAATGAGGATTGTGCAAACGTTTATTTTTCCACGATACCTTGTAACAATCTGCATGGAATTATTCATGAAAGTTACGCCGTCACTCACGGACTTCCCGTGAATCCCTTATAATTAGTAATTATTTTGGGTACCCGCATTAAGTCAGGGTTAGATTAACATATTTTCAAGACTGCTTGAAACAATTATACTAAATAGATCTGTTAATTAAAAACGTGTTCCAGGATAGGCAAAATCAGTCACTATAATATCGTTAATTCCAGCCATACCGTAGAACATAATATCCAAATGGTAAGAACTGTTCTATGCAGGAATTTCTTCTGTGAAGAAAACTGGTGTCGAACATAGTCGAGGGCTTCGAAAATGGCCAACAAACTGTAGTAACTCTATGTGACCTCAGCAAAGCCTTCGACTGTGTTCCGCATCGGGGCTTACTTGACAAGCCTTTTCGAGTCATATATAAGTGGTAGAACCCAATATTTAACATGTAATAACAGTACATCGGTGTGCAAGCCGATATCCTCAGGAGTGCCCCAAGGATCAGTTCTTGGGCCACTCCTGTCAAATCTTTGTACTTAGGCAACTGAGAGATACTGTTGATGAGGAAGTCCTGAGAATGTCATACTTTTCACTGTTCCACTCTCATCTAAGCTATGGAGTAATTTTATGGGGGAACTCTACCCACGCAAATCGTGCCTTCATTCAGCAGAAAAAAGCAGTCAGGGTTATCGCCAAAGCAGGTTATAGAGACTCGTGCAAATCGTTATCCAGATCATTGGGAATACTGACCCTACCTGCCCTTTACGTTTATTACTGTTCGATGGAAATACATAACCATATCCAGCGCTATAACAATTACAAATGTTCACACAGCTATCCCACCAGAAATAGCTCCCAGCTCATCAATCCTAGATTCCGACTCAATATTTCATCAAAAAATTCAATAAATCTGAATATGTATAATAAAGTGCCTGAATCATTCGAAAAGCTCAACTCCTCTGAATTCAAACGAGCGTTCAAACAGCTTCTACTGAAACATAGCTTTTATACTGTAAATGAATATCTGTCAAGTGATCTATCAGACTATAATATTGTGTAAACACCCTGATAAGTGAAAGCACCCATCTTATTATCCCAAACATATATTAAACCACAATTTGTTGTGTACGTATAAATGTTGTTTCTATTTGTTATGTTCGCAATGACATTTTTACAATGGACATGTTCCAAACTCTTTGACGTGTGTAATGAAAAATACTTCAAAAACACCAATAAAGTTCTATTCTATTCTATTCTACCGCACTGACTTCTGTTGGATATAATCCAACGCCCTTTGTGGGACAGGAGTCAGTGCAGGATTCTTCACAGAAGAAATACCTGATGCTCTAGGCTCTAGGCGATACAACAGCTGGAATCAATTTTCAATTTTCAGGACTTACACACATACCGGACAGGTTGAATAGCCCGAAAACGGTCTGCAAGTGTGCCCGTCCCAATGATTCAAAATTGATTGCGGCAGTTATTTCGCTGCCAAGAGCATTGGAGGGAATTTCTTCTGTGAAGCATCCTGAACTGACACATGTCGGATATAATCCAGCGCCCTTCGCGGTTTCAGCTAGGGGAGTAGTTGTTTTCTTATAGTCCGTTTACCTAGTGTGTGGGTAATTTGAGACTGGCCTGAACAAATTTTTCATCTAGATGATTTGATTTAGCCACTCTTCAAGTGTGTCCACTGACTACTCTTTGTGAAATTCATATCTTTTTTCGGGGATTTGGGTCATTAGTTGGTATCTCGTCAACAGACGCGATCACGGCTATTTTGCTGGTCGTTTGTTTCAGCCTTGTTCGATGTATGCTACTGTGAAAAGAATTTGATTCTTAATAATAGGAAGTCATCGACTTCTTGTTGATGATGGACAATAAGCTGCACCAAAAAATATTATGAACCATGCGCAGGAGTTTCTTCTGTGAAAAATCCTGCACCCGTCGGATATAATCCAACGCCCTTTGTGGTATGATCCAGGGGAGTAGTACTTTTCTCACAGATGTTAATCCGTTAACCTACGGTGTGGGTAAGTTGAGGCTGATCTGAGCAAATTTTTCATTTGGATGATTCGATTCATGGCCAGTCTTCGAATGTGTCCACTGACTACTATTTGTGGAATTGAAGTTTTTTTGAGAGATACACGCTTTTTGCTCATTATCAAATTCACATCATCATGTGAGACGCACTATTTGTTTCTTCAATCTTATTTTTTATGCCCTTGTAAAAGAAAAATGTCTTATGATCAAGGCACTGAGGCCTGGTTTTCATGAAGAAAATCCTTATTTTGAAATCGCAACCATTCGCTCTTTTGAAAAGATTCAGAATAATCCTAGAAACTTACGCAACAAAATTTTCGTGATCTGGAAATTTTTCAGACTCTATTTAACACCAACGTGTTTTTGTGAAGAAAACTTGAACTCTTTATATCGGCATTTAATTTTGAAAAACAGGAAATCTGAAGGAGAAATATTTTTGAAGAATTTGAGAACGGAATCATATTGGATTCCGAATAGTAAACAACGATAAATATTTGATATTAGTTTTTGTATATTTTGATGGGCAAATTTGAGTTATACGAGAATTTGCTGACTTTTAAAACGTGATTCACTTAGAAGGAACTGTTTTTTTTATCTATGCAGCAATTTTTTGGATTAGATTGAAAATCTGCCCTTTTGAACTTGTATAGATCCTAATAAATATATTTCTTTCAGAATGTGGTAGATTTAGAATCCAAAAAAACTGAAGAGAAAGGAAATCTCTGTTTTTTATATGATACCCGATCTTCTTGACCTTTGGGTTTCTGTGGGTTTGCATGCCTTTTTATCACAATACTTTACATTTCATTCTTTTACATAATTACACAGAAAAACATTGAAGTTTTATACAGGAAAATGGTATTTTCATTATGGCCCGAAAGCGCGATTCAGTCGAAAACCCGTTAGTTATACATTGTTATTCTGGGGTGATTCATCAATCCTTGAAAATGCATTTGTATTTCATTCATTTTCTTTCCCTTTGTCAATTACTATCATGCCAGAAGGCAGAACCTTGTGCTTTCTCACTCACCAGGATTGGGAGCCAAGCAACAATAATTGCCTATCGCATTAATCCCGCCGGAAAAATTTCTGCTGTGACTGTGGATTGCATCTGGATGCAAACCGATAGTGAGCAGAGCAAATTCAATAAACGGATGCCAATGCCACCAGTCCAAGGAAGAAATATAAACCGACAACGGATATAATTATTATGATACAGAGCTCATGCGCACTCACTATTATTTTTCGTCTCATAACCTTACGATTTTTTGTGCTAACATTCTTGACTTGCAAACTAGATGCATCCATCAAGCATGCGAGAGCAATGTATCTGTTCTGTATATTAGCCACATTCAGAACATAGATAAGAGAGACAAACAAGCGAATTTATATGATACACAAAAAAGAGTTCGATAGTCGATCAGACGGGAACATTTGTCAATGGCCTTGTTATTACACATTGTATGCGACCTTGTATTCGACTAAAAGGCCTTAACATGGAAATTGAAACAATTTCATGTAGGCGATGAGGTTCACTACTGATCTGTACTTTAGGCGTTTGGTAGGTCTCCATCAGGATTGAAATTCAAGAATGGAGCAGGCAATGCAACATGGAAGTGAAATTGATCCCATTTCCCATTGTGAAGTGGTTTGAAATGGACATTTATCAATACGTTATTATTTCTGCTGCCATAATGTGTTAGATGAGCTGTGCATAACTGTTTTCATTATTTATGAGTCCTGTGCGACGCATTCTTCCAAAGAGAAAAAACCAGCGTATGCTTGGTTCTTTGTTAGTAATGAATTCCAAACATAGCTTTTTGTCGAAAAACTCGAGGTATCCGTCAGATCTTTTATACGCAGAATGTCAAATAATGGATATCAGACAATTATACTTCTTCTGTACCAACGTAAAATACCAATTCTCTGATAACAAAGCAAGCTCCAGAAACCACCAATATAACACCCGGCATCGCGCACAACTTGCTCACCCCACTATCGTAAAAAAAACAATTTCACAAAGAGCATACTCCTTTTGCGTAGTTAAATTATATAACACATTACCGGCGAATTTAAAAAATATAATATCAAAACCTCTGTTCAAAATGAAACTAAAGTTGTTCGTTTTTCAGACAGACAGACAATTTGTGAGAAATCTGACGGAACAACTACTACCTACCAAACAATAAACATTATATCCCTTTCCGCATCATTCCGAACTGTGCTCCCCATATACATAGATGTGGGTAAAAAATTATTTCTTTTCTATATACTTAATATAATTGAATATATACATTATACTGTTTTAACCTCCAAATTCTCTGTTTCTAACTATCCTGTGTTGTGTCTCTTTTCATAACCTCCAGGGCTGTGATATATTAACAAACATTATTATTATTATCATACCTGTATTCATTGAGTTGTGTATTCTTCATGATATTTGACTGATTTCAGTTATATACTCACGCGTTGTTAATTTGTTATAATTTCCACATTTTGTAATTTTTATAACATTTCAATTTCATTTGTTTTTGTATATTAAATACCTTTTTTTCAAAACATCTCATTCGTATATATATTTGTCAATTTTTATGGGAAACAAGTGCTTTGCACTTATCCTGAACTCGCTTTATTCATTCACTCAGTTTTGTAACTTATTTTATCTCTATATGTATTTATCTAATGTGAATAAAGTTATTATTATTATTATTATTATTATTATAGCTTCTCCATCATATATTCAATTTATTGTTCCAGAAGTACAGAGGTACAGGATACGTCATATACACAACATAACAAAGTGTGTCTTCAACAATTAGGATTGTTCAGCAATAACATACAATGTCGTTGAAATGTCAATAAAAAAACAGAAAATGAGGAAGTTTTCTGAGATACGTTGGATTGAAGAGACAAGCTGTTCCCACTCGCTGCAAGTCAAAGATTTTGAAATGATTATTATAATATGAATTATCTGATAGTCTAAATATGAAAATGACTTGAACTTATTGTTTTATATCATCCAAGAACAAACTGATATACCTACTTAACGAGTTTGAAATTTATGAATCGAAAATGATGTCACAAGAAATCCTACTCCTGGAAACGTTTCGGAAGATAGGCTAGTTTTTAGCCTCTTCAATATACTTTTGTGAAATTTCTTAATCAAATCGTTCATCTGAACATTTTATGAAGATGGTATGAATAAAAAAGTCGCACCAATCGTGGATTTTGGCAAATATTGAAAAAAAAAATAAGGCAACTTTCATCTGATTCAAGATGAACCCCTTTTAATTATTTTTTCGTTCTATTCCGTCAAGTGATAAATAAGTGCCTCCGGAATTTGTAAAGAGTTTTTGTATGGTATCACCGTAAAGGTATCACCGATGTCTTTTTTTTTAACCTCAACTCTGTGTCACAATATATCATCTATTATAAATAGATAAGCCATTGCTAGCAGAAATGAATTTCACGATATTTGATAATGTTCTAATTCAGGTGGGAATCTCTTGTCTGAATAACTCATTGTTCGGTGATATTACTCTTAGAAAATTCGTATGACTAATATTGTTTTCCACAATTGAACCCTTCCTGGAAATGAACGGTTTTCGAAACGAATCTGTTTATATTCCACCGCCGCCCACCTGTCTAATTCATATACAATTATCTATAATTAGACATGGGGAAAACTCTTAACTGAATGAGTGCATTATTTTTTGAATTAACCACGATGCAGTACTTATGTGCATCATGTATTATAAATCAAGTGAATACTCATCCAACTTTCATAAACAAATGAACTCGTGATGTTGTGATCATTTCCATATGATGTACAATAATTATGATTTGAATTGAACAGGAAATTATTTGAATTTGCTTTCATATTCACTCAAGTTTTTTCTAGAAATGATTATCTGTTGGTGGTGATACATAGAGAGATTTGTAACATATATAAAGAAAATCGTATGATTCTTTATTTCAACTTATATTTCACCATATTTTAGGTACTTTGAATAAAATGTTAATATAGAAACATAATCATTTTTTGTGTGAACAATTACATTTTCAAGAACTTTTTTTGGCACGTCCTTCTCTGAATGAATAAACTCGTTTTAATATTTTCAAAATGAAATAACATTAAAAACTGGTAAACTCTCTCTGTCGATATATTTATGTATATGCTCCATAGACAGAATGAAAAGAAAAGGCTTTTCTGAAACAATTAACCCTACCTATTGATTCATATCAAGATGAGTTCAAAACATTCACGTTGACCATATGGATACTCTCGTTGCGCTCCTTCTAAGGTTTAATTTACATGATTTGTTAGTTAGTATAACTAGGCACTACAAAAATGCTGCTTCATGATACTCCCGCGTGAGTATTCATAAACAACGGGAGTACGTATACCAATATGGGAAAAATGTAACATTTTCAAATCAAACTTTTTTTGAATAGAACGTACGTTTAAAGTCTGATACCAACGGAATTTCCATAGTGTCGATGAAATAATAAACTACATGAAGGTCTGTATCCACCTAGGGTATCAATTGATCTATATTCAATATGCCCTAGGGCGACTTAAAATCCCTCAGGACATATAGGCTATCGGCTTCATAAGATCGTTGCTCCTATGGCAGGCATTAATATCTATTTCATACCATTAGTCATATCATTTATCCATGTACTTGATAGTTATTTTTGCACCAAGGGTAGAATGATATGAGGTCCTACGGTTTGTAAGTCGTTTGAGGGATATACACCTATTAAGACTAACTTCCATGTCATATTACTTCGTAATTACATCTACGTAATGAATATATTTGAAAATCAGATAATTCAGTTCGATTTCGACACTTTTATGATATGAAAGGGGATACTACCGTTGCTGTCTAACTTGAAACATGGAAATGTAAAAAAATGTGTGTTTCCATGGCCCTACTGGACTATAAAGTGAGCTTCAGCCGCGCAGACTCAAGGTGCATTATTGAGTAGTTGATAACTTATGAAAACACAATATGAACTAGTATGACACATACAACTATTATTCTGAAATACGGCAGAACACCATCATTTCAAATTTGTCTGAAGCAGAAGTTGATAACATACTACAATCGATTGGATGTCAGTCGAATCACAAAAATGTTCGTTTTGTAAACTTGGTCGATGTGATCACTAATAATAATCGAAATACTCTTGACAGTTCGAATAAAGATCGAATTAGCATATTCACTCAAATTGTTTTGACTGTTGGAAAACAGTGCCTAAATGATTATGAGGACCACAAGGTATAACCCTGTGATCATTTGATGAAAAGCTTTCAGACCGAAAATTTGTATGAAACAATCGTCTGATTTTTTTTGGGACTATTTGGGAGGAACCTATTTCTCGTACTAGGCTAGAAAAAACCACATCGTTGTCATTGTGAATCATTTTAAACAAGTTTGATTCCTTCAATATTACCAATTCGGTGTTGTCATTATGAGTAAAACATTGAAATGTTTTTGGTAATCATAAAGTAAAATATAAACATTCAAATCTAAACTCATTAATTCATCGAACAATTCTGCTCATTTATCAAATTATGAAATTCAAAGTAAATTCAAATCAATAATTTCAAATAGTAGTCGAAACTCGCTCTGACGACAGAGCTCATAACGATGACTTTTTTTTCCATTTGAAGAGTGGTTTTTATGATGGCTGGACTTATATACTTTCGCTTTCATCAAGGTTTTGAGTCTGAATTCATGGTTTTCTGTCATAAAATTCCATCATCAAACAATTTACCATCCGTAGATATCGTTTCAATGCAGCTGAATCGCGAAATGTAGAAACGACAGCATAAGTGTTCTACCTCGATTTTCATATCAAAATCCTTCTGAATATTTCTCAACACAGTCAATGTCCGATAGTTTTCATATCTATTGGTAAACAGCTTTTATATTACCTCATTTAGAGGTTATTTTATTGATGAATCAAATCATAATTTGAACAATCATATTCTTATTTCTCACATATGAAATGAATATATACTACTACTACTATATATAATTCGATCGCTTTTCAATTTAGGAATTTGCGGCATGTACTACTCGATATTGATCAACTGATACAGCTCTACTATGCACAAGTTGAGAGTAGGCTACGATACGGTGTGATATTTTGGGGTTTATCTACCCTAGCAAAAGATATCTTCGTGGCACAAAACGAATTTTACGATCAATGACGGGGCTTCCACAGATTGATTCATGCAAAGATTTATTCAAGAAACTTAAAATATTAACATTACCATGTCTAGTCATATCAGAGTTGAGTATGCTAGTATTCGACAATAATGATTAAAAATATGTGAGGAACAAACAAAATCACTGTTTCAATACAAGGCAAAACAATGACTTTTCAATTCCATTTGGGAAATTCAAAATAACTCACCAATCTCCCAGTCATATGGCTCCTAGAGTATACAATGCTCTTCCCTCGAATGTGAAGGATTGCTTGACAAAACAATCATTCAAACATAATTTGAAATCCTTTTTGGCAGAACAGTGTTTTTTAAAACTGGATGAATATCTGTCGTGGCAATTTGCGGTGAAATCAAATTTTTAGTATTATTGTATTTTAAATATATTTATCTACACCCGTACTCTAATAATACACATGCCCACAACCCGTTTTATAATGAAATCCATTACGATACAGATTTTCATTACGATACAGATTTTCAACCAATAGAAACCCATTATTTTTCAATCAAGCATGATGTGCAAGCTTTGCATTTTGACGTTTGTCAAGTCAAAATCGGTAGGTATTGAATTCTTGAAGAATTTAGTCAATATTCGATAATAGTATGAAAATGTCTTGTAGCAGGGATATAGAAGAATTACCAGCGACCCTCCACAGATGTCTTAGACAACAAAAAAATACAATCGAAAGGATTATATTTTTCATTTGACAAAAGCAAGACATATGTTTTTATTTTCAACATAAATATACGAGCTCTCATGTCCGAATGGTCAAAGGCGCCGGTAGTGAATAATTACGTCCGGGTTCAATTCCTGATGTCGGCAGAATTTTTTTTCCTTTTTTTTTCTTCTTTTCATTTCTCATTGTTGTATTTTCCGTGGTTATACCATTAATTATAATTTTGTAGAATTTTTCAAAGAAATACGATTGATTACCTACTATTATTGTGTTCAATATAAATACGTAATAATATAATTATTTTAGTTCTTCATTATTTATTGGGTGTAGATAAAATAGCGTATGCAACTCTCATGTAATGGTTATTAATACACTCGCATAAACCATACGAAACTCACCTTCGGCTCGTTTCGTATCCCGGTTTATGCTCATGTATTAATAGCCATCATTACACGATCGTTGCATAATATACTATTATACATAGTATTTATACATTTGAATGTAAGCAACTGACTTTTCCCATATGGTTTGTAACTGACATAAAATGATTATTATCATTATTATTATTACTGGTCTATTCGTGAGGCATACGGGGATAATGCCATTTGGTATTTGCACTTCATAGTGCAAATTAGCCCCAGAGCACAGAGTTCGTCCAAAAATTATTCTGTTCACGTATTGTTGATGAAACAAAAGAGGAATTTTTGAATGTGGTTATGGGCAAGCCCTTGTATTCGTGAAGTGGATGCACAGCAGAATCACTGTTAATCATAGAATGATGATGAGCCTAGTGACTCCGATATGAGTAGTGACGTATGTCACCAGCCATGTTGGCACTGGTCGTTTACGCGACAATTTCTTGCATTCGAATTTGGAAATGCAAATTTTTATTATTTGGTTCTGTTTTTCAGGCCATCGGATTCTAATCTTCCTCCTGCGTAAAAAAAAGGAAAACACCGGATTGCTCGACTTTTTATATAAAATCAATGTACATGAGAATTAGCAGGTTTCTGTTCTAATTTCAATATTCAATATGAATAAAAATTGAAATATTAGAAATTTTATTCTACAAAGAAGAAACATAATAACAGACCGTGCGACAGTGACATATTTTTCGGACCAATTTTTTACAATTTTGCATTTGATACGGGAAGTTACTGAAGGTAAAACAAATCGTAATATGGAAAAAGTCGCAGGACAGAAACCATGAAGATACACTGTTTCGAATGATTCAGAGTGACTTACAACTTGCTCGAATGTATTGCAAAAACCTTTTACAGTATGCCCATTACAACTCAAACTAGTTCCATCGTGAGAATGACAAGAATTTCATCAAAAGCAAATTGTACGCTTGGCATGAAATACCACGCAGCGCGTACATTTTCAAGTAGGTTATGATTGGTTTTTGCTTCAAGTATTTCTTCTTTCGAAGGCAGACTATCACGAATTTTTCCAAAAAATTTGATTTGTCATTGTCGTTCGGTTATGCGGTTGTGGAAAAATAGTATACTAGTAAAGACTGGTTTTTCAATGCAAGATATCTATGAGATAAAAATAAACAAAAGTTTTCAATCCTTTCCACTTCCACACATTACTCACGCGCACCCTCTCATTTCTCCCATCTGTCTGACAGAAAACTCAGTCATTCTTGTATTGAAAACTGGCCCTTGAAATCATAAGATTTTTTTCTTAAGAGAAACAGTCGAATTCTTTGTATATATCGAACGGTTTCATGAGCAACGAAACAATCATTCTTCTTCAATTCAACTCCAACATTTCAACAGAAAAAATGATTCCTAAATAAGAAAGAAAATGTTAGAAAATTCGTCACGCTGAAGCGGATGATACATCTGACTTGACTAGTAAGTATCCATCGCTATCTTGTAGTTCCACATAAACTAATAAGGCAGGGACGGAAACGAAAAAAATTAAATGCTTCACAGGTTTAAACTTTCGATTTTCATGCTCTATAATTTGTTTTATTCACTTCGAGAAATCGTTGTGACTTCAATCTTAGGAAAATAATTAGTTTCCGTGATGGATTTTAGGTTCATTTCGAGAATTATTGAAACATGAAAAATTGAATTATATCATTATTTCCGAATAATTGGTGGATGAAAAAAATTTTAATTGGATTTTCCGAATATTTGTCTTCGGAATAAGATTATGGATCTCATAACGTCCTATAGAATGAAATTGTTGGAAAGTGAGACACGTTTAGCGATTTTGTAAACTGTCTAGTGCAAATCAATTGTAAGGTGAATATTTTCTGTGTGGAACATGCAGATTGACGTTTCAAAATCGTAGGCGAGTGTCAAACACATATTTTGATGTTGAAAATATTTTTCAAAGTTATCAAGCTTGTTCATTATATCGCTCACCAGTTTGACGTCTTTCACAATTTTGTAAAGATCGACTGTAACTAAATTTTTCCTGAGAGAAAAAATACGAAACAGTGATTGAAGAGAGTCCAGGTTTACTGAATGATATGAAAAAAATGATAGAAAATGCTTTACATAATATATTTCAACCGAGGAGTCCATATAAATACGCTCATGGGACCTTAGTCCAAGAGCCAGGTACTTTTTTTCTGCAATCTTCTACAGAATTGATATTCTTGTTGGAAAATGTTCGGGGGTGTCCCCTGAATGTAAATTCAAGTTGGCGGGACGGGGGGGGGGGGGTTGAGCTTCAGCCGCCATCTTGGAAAACACGTTTTATCGAATATCTCGTGAACCGTGCATCGTACGATAAAAACAGTAAGGATCGTTTTTGTAGATAATGAAATTCTCTGCAACTTTCATTTGAAACTTTTTTTCGTATAAAGCATAGGTTTTTATTCATGGCGCGCCAAAATACTGCCATTTATACTGTTTCATCAACCCTTCACTATATATTTAGCAATAACCATGCTGGGAACAGTTTGGCGCGCTATAAATGAAAACCTATGCACTATACGGAAAAAAGTTTCGAATAAAAGTTGAAGAGAATTTTATTATCTACGAAAATGATCCCTACTGTTTTTGTCGTACGATGCACGGTTCACGAGATATTTGATGAAACGTGTTTTCCAAGATGGCGGCTGAAGCTCAACCCCCCCTGTCCCGCCAACTTGAATTTATATTCAGGGGACACCCCCAAACATTTTCCAACAAGAAAATCAATTCTGTAGAAGATTGCATTATGAACCTACTTTTTTTGCTCTGGCTCTTGGCGTACCTGTGAAATGCTAGATCAAGATATCAAAATGAACGCTAGTCTGTCACTATTCAGCGTTCGAAAAGAAAGTCATTTGAGATTGCAGACATTGCAAATATTCCAACCTAATAACAGTTTTTGAAAGCGCTTCGAAGGAAGCGAGTGACGAGGTAAAAACTATAGCAAAAGAGGCTTTTCTATGACATTAAGAAACTCGCAATTTACAGGATGCACTTATTATTTGGAGTGCTGAAAAGGAAGGAACAAAGCTTCTTTATATCAATATATTATAGGGATAGAACATATTTTTTAATATTTCCTTTATTGAACACTTTAAAGCAGAGTCTTGTGTGGGCAAAGATCGGCTAATTATCGTTGGCGCAGAAGCGCTTTGGGGTATCTCAGTGATTTTAACAGTAGCGCAATTGTTGTTTCAACTGTAGGGATACCCGGAAAAACTCACAGTGGTACCGGATTGGTTGGTGTATTCAATCAATGTATCCAGATAACTTGTGGTTGGTGTGTGGGTTGTGTTGCCTTAGGGGGCGGGGTTGATCTGCGGGCACCGTGTGGGTATGGTAAGGTAGGCTGTTGATCATTGTGAGTTTTTAGGGTTGAGTTGTGCTGGAGGAGAAAGAACAACTTAGAAACAACTGTTTTCGGGACAACACTCACACAAATCTTTCCTTCCTAAGTGCAACAAAATGTAATCGAATATCTCAATGACAAAGCTCAAATCATATCTTCAAACCCAGAGATTCCTAGTAGAGAAATGGATACCATAAAAAATGTTCTAAATAAAATGGTTATTCTAATAAATTCGCTCATATAATCATCCAGAAGAGACTACGATTAGATCTCTATCGACTCTAAACGAATTTTCAATAGTTTATAGTATCCCATCTGTATGTCTATGTGTTTATATTGGTGAAACATCAATGCCATCAGGAATAAAATCAGCTGAACATAAAAACAACTCGAGCAAACAAGAAATGGAAATAATCCCTCTTCTGAAAAAGGAAGTTGAACAAGAAAGATTCAGTTGAAGTTGATGAATCAGTCATGCCAGTGTAACATTTCGGTACTACTTACTACCAGAAATTTTAATCTCATCACAAAGTTTCAAATAGTCCTGAAAAAGAAGGCAATCTAGCCTCCGAAACGTCGACGAGGGAAAGTTTATGCATTGAATATATTTTTTCATTCAATCTCCAAATTCAGAAAAAATACGATACGTAACTGACAATAGTGAGTCAATTCTTCTTTTATAATATTTCGGTTACGTATCAGGCCAAATATACCGATTTGATTTAAAACAGATATTATAAGAATTCAAAGCTGCTTATTTTCCATTTCCAGAAGGGAAGAACTCAAAAAATGAATTTCTGGACATTTCTACCAACTAAAAAAACATTCAACAATAGATATTGTGAAGATAATATCTCAAATACTATATCAAGACAATACGTATGTTCAAAATCATCATAATGATCAAAATAAGGTTTAATTAGGATAGTGATATTTGAAAAAGTCACTTTATGTGATGTATTGAAAAACTTGATTTCTACTCCACCAGAATGCAAATAAAATGCGAAACTATAGTGACGATGACTCAATTATTCAATCATACCAAATGTCAACATTTATATGGAAATATCAGTGATTATTTCCCTCAATAAACGATGAAACAGTGAAGGCTAGACTGCTTTTACAGAGTTTTACAGCGATTAAATGCACTGGACCTTTTAACCGATTAAAATGTTTGAAATAAACCGGGCGTTTGGATTTCTTTTCAGGTACTATCTCTGGTACTATATTGTTCCTGTGTTCGATTTTGATGTTTCCTGAGTTTACATGTTTTCTGGAAATAATCTAAACATATATCCCTCCTTCACCAAGTTCAATCGACCAAAATACGTGCATTTCCATGATTTTCAAAATTTTGCTTTCAAGCAAATGACTTGAGTGTATAATAATTTAAAATAAAATCCCTCGACCTGCGGTCTCGGGATTTTATCAAATTATCATACACTCAAGTCATTTGCTAAGCAAAATTTCGAGAATCATGGAAGTGCAGCACACATTTTAACCGAATAAACTTGGTGCACTCGGGATATAACCCCCGACAAAATGCAAAGGGTTGAATCGTTTGATGAAGTTTGAAGATGATGACATTAACTTTTATACTATCATATTTGTGTTTCAAAATTCACTGAAATCAAAAGATATTGAATCGATTTTACACATGTTCCGTTCGTGTTTTACAGTATTTTTCCCAATTGAGAAATATTTGATCAAGTTTTTCTATAGTATGCAGTTTGTGTTAGAAAAGTATCCCACATTGATGATTTGAATTCAAACCCCTAGAAATAAATGAAATAATTATGAATTCCCTTCGTTTTAACAAAAAGAAGAAGAAAATATCCATCTTCTCTACCTATCCATGCACCTACACTAATTTTCTTCTCGTTGATAAAGTGTTTCGAAACAATTGCGACTCCGGGTATTATCAGAGACAAAAAATCGTTTGATTTCAAAAACAATTCAAGCCTTTACGCGGTACGAAAAGCATCATCCAACAACGCGCTCTCAAACAGCTTGCGAGTTCAACTCTCGAGCGGGTTTTGCCAAATAAATCACCAAAGTTTCGATGAAAGACAAAGCAAATCCTCTTAATAAAGTTCGGGAATATATAAGTTTCGTTATGTAATCTTTGTCAGCGGGAGCTTATTAATTGCAATGCCGAGTTCGCTAAGTTGCAACGGGTGGCGTTTGACCACAGTCTCCGAGGGAGTGCTGCTGACACTACCGTAATTGGCCCGTAACGGTGGATATTTTGACAGTCCTATCCCCTCGTATACATCCACCGTGGCGCTGACGTATTATTAAAGTGTCACCGTGTCTTAATTAGAACGGCACCTAGTGCGAACTCCGAACTCTACTGGAACTTGGTAAGTTTTTGTTCGACGTGTTATGGGCTATATAACGCAAGATGTAAGTTGATTATTGAGTGCGAATATAACGAAATTGTTTCTGACTATGGCGGATATTTGATTTCACGTTTATTGATTCGGTTATCATCAATTTATGTTTTCTATGGTTGAACATATTCTAAATATATTGAGAAACAGGTATCACTGACTCTCTTCTCAGCAGGTGCCGAATAAATTTATTTTTCGTCGACCTCTACGAAAAGTTACAAGTACTTTTCGTCCGCAAACACTTTTCGTCCGCTGCGGTTGCTATGGTACGGCACTGTTCGAGAGTGGCGATTGAATAATTTTCGTTTAATAAAAACATAGGCGCCTGTGACAATTACTGTCATTTGCTGTTGTCAAATGAAGTAATTACGAAATTCGCTAGATTTTACGTGTGAATAAGACCGCGGTGTGTGTTCAAAGTAATCAAAAATGAATAGTGATAGCGATGTGGATGTAAGTAATACTCCTCCGGAGCTACGGGAATTGGCAAATACGGCCACGTTGGATTTACTCCCACAGAAATCACGAATTTTATACGAAAAACAATACAACAAATTCAAGAACTGGCGTCAGGAACATAAGGTCGAGAATCTCTCAGAAAATGTTCTTCTGGCCTATTTTTCTAGTAAAGCTGATGAGAATAATTATAAGTCCTCGACGCTATGGTCAATATACTCTATGCTAAAGTCTACACTAGCCATCAAGGAAAACGTTAACATATCCAAATTTCCGAAACTTATTACATTTTTGAAAAAACAAAGCGTTGGGTACAAAGCGAAAAAATCTAGAGTATTCAGTCGAGATGAAATAAACAGATTTCTTGGTGATGCCCCTGATGACACTTATCTTTTGCACAAGGTAAAATGTTTTTATTTATTTTGCTGATGCATTTATTGTTATATTATATTTCAGCTCTGTTTGATTATTGGAATTGCTGGGGCTTGTCGAAGAGACGAACTACGTAAAATAACGACCAAGGATATTGTTTATCAAAGCAACATGCTTGTAATAACCATTCCAGACTCAAAAAATGGTAAAAGGCATGTTTTTACAGTTACAGACAAACTTTGCGACGGAGTGAATCCTTTAGAAATATTTCGACAATACGCCAACTTAAGACCGAAGCATTGTAATCATAATATATTTTTTGTCAATTATAAATCAGGAAAGTGTACAGTGCAAGTAGTTGGTGTGCATACATTTGCAAAGATACCTAGCTTAATCGCAAAATACTTAAAATTGCCGAACGAACTAGAGTACACCGGGCATTGTTATCGGCGCACATCTGCAACACTTTTAGTCAATGCCGGCGCAGATATGCTGTCACTAAAACAGCACGGAGGATGGAAATCCTCAACAGTCGCCGAGGGTTACATTGAGGATTCCATTCCCAATAAAATAAATGTTTCAAAAAGTATTTTAACTGGTCAAGCACTCCGAGAGGGAAGTTTTAGAAATAGTGATGCCGGAGCATCTGCATCTGAAGTTGCATCAACAAGTACCCAAAATCAAAACTTGTCTCTGGCATCTTCTTCGACAGCAGGAATTAATATTAATAATTGCACAAACTGTTCTTTCAATATCCATCTTCGAGATTGATAATATTGTAGTAATATGATTTAAATAGAGAGTTGTTACACTTCAAATCAGAATACATTTTTTATAATTTTATTTGAATTATGATCGAGTCTGCAGTTGGGAGAGTGGGGCGTAGCCGGGGGTAGCAAATAGGTGAGTTCTTACTTTCATAAAAGCGTAGGGGACGACGAAAAATGTAATATGCACCTCGGCGAAAACTGTCTATTGTCTCGCCTGCTTGCTAGCCTCGGCTGCGCCTCAGCTAGCAATTTGAATGCTCGACTATAATAGACAGTTTTTCGTCCTTGGTACATAAATAACTATTATCTACACCCGTACTCTAATAATACGCCCACAACCCGTTTTATAATGAAATCCATTACAATACAGATTTTCCATTACGATACAGATTTTCAACCAATAGAAACCCATTATTTTTCAATCAAGCATGATGTCCATGCTCTGCATTTGACATTTGTCAAGTCAAAATCGGTATAGGTATTGAACTTTTGAAGAATATAGCCAAACTTCGATAATCATAACAAAATGTCTGATACCAGCGATATGGGAGAATCACCTTCGACACCTTCACCGACAGAAATACAGTTAGAATGATTAAATTTTTCATTTGACCAATGCATGATTCATCACTTATTTTTTCATCAAATTTTGTGGGCTCTCCGTAGCCGAGCCGTCTGTAGCGCTGACATTGATTATTCTAGCTGGAGAAGACATTGGTTCGATTCCGGTCTCGAGTAACCTTTTTTTTTTCTTCTATTTTTGATCTTCTTTTCATATCTCATCGTTTCAGTTCTCGAAGTAATACTATTGATTACAATTCTGTGAAATTTTACAAAGAAATTCGTAAAATTAGTATTATTGTGTGCAATATAAATATAATATTTGTAGTTCTTCACCATTTATTGGCTGTAGATAAAATAGCGTATGCAACTCTCATGTAATGGTTATTAATACACTCGCATAAACCATACGAAACTCACCTTCGGCTCGTTTCGTATCCCGGTTTATGCTCATATATTAATAACCATCATTACACGATCGTTGCATAATATACTATTATATTCTGTTGTATTTTTATTTCATTTAGATACTGGCTATGATTGTGTTTTGTTCATTGAAGCACTTCTAGGTTTATTCGCGATTTTATTCTAGTACGCAAAAGACTCTAGGTATCATTCTTGTAGAAAGCACCTACGTAACAGTGATCAGAATTGTTTCACTGTGTAAAGTTCGGATGAATATGTTATTTCTTAATCGTTATTATTTTTATGAAGGAGATGCAGTCCACAAAAAGGCTCAACAGCGCATCTTCTAGTAGGCTAATGAATGGCATTTTGAGTCAGGAAAATCGAGATCAAAATCCTTCGAATATGACTGTAACTTGACGTTGAAGTTATATTGTGGGAATGTGTCAAGAATCAAGTATCTAATGGAGATGTTATCATCTTCAATCATCAATAAATCAGTTTAATACAGAATAATTTTCGAAATAACCATTGGAGTTTCTCTGATGTATTTTAAATTTTGTTATCTTCAACAACTAGTAGGATGATTTCTGACAACTCAAGAAATTGGTAGAGTGCTAGGGATGTGTAACTCTTTGAGCTTGTTCTAAAAAAAAGTTCTTTTTCGTTAACCAGCTGACGAACGTCAACTCTCAGAAGTCGAAACTTGTGCGAGTAATGGATCAACGAGGCCTTACCTTTTAACGTGCGATTACCCAGCACGGTGGCCCGTGCTACTTATATTTTGAAATCTGATATTTTTTAGGCGAGAGACGCAAGTTGGGGTAATTTTAGTATTCATTGTTACCAAAACATTCATAGTCGTAGGGGGCCATCGATGGTTGTTAAAACACAACACAGAAAAATTTATTCCTCCCACTTTGCCAAATGGAATACAATCAAATTGGTGCGATAGATGCAGTTATTGCATCATGAAAGAGCTAAATGCCCCTAGGACATCATTTTTCACCTTTCTGAAATGGCATTAAAAGTTGTAAAAAAAACAAAATTTCGACTTCTGAGGGTCGACGTTCGTCAGCTGGTTAACGGAAACGAACAATTTTAGAACAATTTTTTTTTAACTGATCAATATGATAGTTCAGAGAAATTTTTATTCGAATTTCTTCAAATGTAATGCAGTGTTATTAGGTAATGTCCTACATGTGAAACATTCACTTCAAAATAAGCACATGGCACATGTATATGCAAATAGAAAATATGCATGAATTTTTATGAAAAAATGTAGGCTTTCACGGCCGGTATTAATACGTCGCAAGTTTTCCGGACTTGAAAGCTACGTTCTGGAACTCAAAATTCCAATATATGATTTTTATATGGAATTAATCATTTATATCTTTATATCGTACAAAAAACTATAGATGATAATGATATAGATAAAATATATAAATTATTGTTCGAAGTAAAAGACTGAATGATTTTGGGACCGTTCAAACACCACCTATAGTGTTGGCTTCGGAAGCATACATATTTTCAGTTTTGATTGCTATATAGATGATGGACACATTGGTGTAAGATATTGTCTGTAACGTATATACAGAATTTTTGAATTTGGAGGAGTGAGTTGGCATTAGCTATTTAGCAGTACAAAATCAGGTTTGAAACTTATCTAAATCTAACCCATATCGATTAATAATATACATAACTAACATACTTGGGTGAACCTCAACCTTCACTAAGTTATGAACAGGCTATGTTGTGGTATATTATATGAGCTATGAATGCTATGAGCATTCATGATACAGATCTATGTTATGGGCTGGAATATATCATACTAACGACCCGCCCCGGCTTTGCACGGCTAAGAAATGGTTACAATACTGTTGTACATTATTTTGACCTATTTGTTGAGTTCAGCAGCCAGCGTTTGCAATGTAAGCACAAAAAATGTGTTCATTAACGACATCACATCAGAAACCTCTGAAATGATCAGTGTTTTTCTGCTATATTTACTATACTATATTATAATTACTCTATCTATTACAGAAAACCGCATCAGAATCCGTTCTGTATTTTTAAAGATCTAAGCATTCATAGGGACAAACGGACAGCTGGAAGCGACTTTGTTTTATACCATGATGATAATAACACAATGGTTTCCTTGCAGACTTCACCCTCTTTGTTCTTTGCTCGCGTAAAATTTCCTTTTGACCAGTGGTGACGACTTTTGTGAGTTTGAATCTCCCTCAATAATTTTTCACTTCCAAATAATTTTATGAGTTTGAATAAGAACTAAATGAGAAAAATACTTTTTGATTTTAATGTGATGGTTATAAAGATTCGAGAAAAAATATCTGAGACAAATTTGAATTTCATGCAAATTTCCTATTCGGATGAATTTCATCAAGATGCCTAAAAACTCGGGGCCTCAATTTATATCGTCTCGAACGATTTCTCAGGTACGAGTCAACGCACCAGGGCTTTAATGCATCATGGATTTCATCTTGCACCGAATTATCTAAAGAACAAATCAATAAATTATTACTTAATTCTTTTCGAAAGTTCATATTCACCGAATTACATCGCCAAATTCATTTATTTCTTTATGTTTCCCTTCATTGAACACTCTTTAGAGTGCTCCCAGAAGGCAGAGCCTTGTGCGGGCATGGGTCTGCTAATTATCTTGGGTGTCGAAGCGCTCTGGGGCGTCTTAATACTGATTTTTAGAGTCAAGTGGCATTTGCTTCTTCAACTGTAGCTACAAGAATCCATAGTGCTTTCCAGAAAATTGTGATATCTCTGCTTGTTCCCAATTTTTTATACTTCCTGCAATTAGCACTTTTTCAGATTAGGGAGCTGATTATTTTCATTAGATGAATCAATCTGGTCCATTTCCAGTAATAACTGATATAGTCCTTCCTCTTAGTCTGATATTTAGATATTTTTCAAAGATGGCAATTCCATCAAATGTTAGAAACTATCGAGCATCATACTCGACAAAAACATAGGTACTAATTTGGTAACGTTTAAGATAGTTTATGCATGGCTACTAGTGCCAAATGCTCGACTAGGTATGTTATAATAACACTCAATCAATATGTTATTTATACATTATCAAATCAATGTGATGATAAATGAAGAAATAAAATATTCTTCAACAATATCATTCGTGAAATGACTAGATGAGGAATTATACACAGTCTCTTTGGGATATTAGAACGTATCAAAGCAGCGTATGGCCGGCCATACACGTTGTGCTATACCGAAGACGTGTACCTGTACAGGACACCTGTGAGGGTGAACCAGAGCGTGTTTGGCAGCCGCTGCCCTCATACCTGTGCAAGCGTAGCGGCCTGTACAGGTGGCTGGAGAAAAATTGGAAATGTATTATTTCTAACTGCGCAGACGAATAGAACTGATCGTGTGTGTGAGTCATCCGACAAACCTGTACCGGCGTGAGGTTATTTGTGGCGATGATTCCGACTAGGGAGCTTTGGTTTGCTCATTTTTATTATGCTTACTTCACTGTATATTTTCTGCACTCTATATTGTTTGAATGTGTCATCATGTCTGTCCGGAAACGGAACCAAATCCTAAAATTGTTCTAAAATTGTTCGTTTTCGTTAACCAGCTGACGAACGTCAACCCTCAAAAGTCGAAACTTGTGCGAGCAATGGATCAACGAGGCCTTACCTTTTAACGTGCGATTACCCAGCACGGTGGCCCGGCGAGGATTCGAACCCCGGCCTTCCGCTTGATAGGCAGATATGCTAACCACTACACTACCGAGACCTCGTAGAATTCATTGAAATTGACAGATTAGAACCCTGTTTGTGGCGAGTTAAGAGAGCAAGGACTACTTATAACCGTGACGTGAGAGAGGCCGTTTGTGCCAGACAGTTTTTATACCACGTCCTGAGTTTTCATTTGCTGTTTGGAGCCACTAACCCACCAAAGCAATCCCTCATCCGGTTTACGTTAGAGTGCGGGAGCTCTCGCCTGTACTGGTATTCTGCAGAGACATACATGTACAGGTATACTGCTGAGGCATAGTTGTACAGGTCCACCGACCTAAATAGAATGCAATTCAGCAACACCAGTTCATGAAAAGACCAGTTCTGGCAAGCCTTGACGCTAGCGGCGGAATGTTCAGACCTATGAAGTGAA
Organism: Zygogramma bicolorata; assembly: GCA_032362365.1. Lineage (NCBI taxonomy): Eukaryota > Metazoa > Arthropoda > Insecta > Coleoptera > Chrysomelidae > Zygogramma > Zygogramma bicolorata. The sequence goes on along the minus strand of JAVJAQ010006013.1, from coordinate 13,700 downwards.
TCAGCATTTAGCATTTCAATGTGATGTCAAATGAAATTGATAATTTGTACCCCCAGGAAAAAGAGATTTTTCATTTGCTAAAATTGAAGCGAGTTAATGGAAACTAATACTTTCGGGTATTGATCCGTGTGCAGAATGTTGAACTATTCGATTCATTATCAAGAAGTAAAAGACATCTCTATATCAAAAAACGCAATCAAATCAATCAACCGCTTACGGATTGACCACGCAAATCACAACACTGATTTCGACTGTCTGTTCCGCCTTCAGGTAACTGGTATATAGAATAATCCCCTCACAGTTAGGTCCAGCACCTGATGAAACTCGTTAGAGTTCCATCAGTCAACCGGCATCGCTCGATCAGATCCCAGTGAGTTTGTTCTCTATTGGGGATTTCAATTGACGTATAACTTCTATGCGTTCAGTAGTACAAAAAAATTAGACAAGAATTTTAATATCAAATGTACCACAAACTTCAATACCAGTAAATTCCTTGTAGAATCCTCAAGAGATGGAATATCTCGTAGATACGTTCACTAGCATCATTGATCTGAATTGACACCATGAATCTGTACGAAAAGAAAGAAGTGGGAATTCAAAAATGTAACATTTCATTACTTTCAATTGATTTATAATTGAAAAATATTTTTTCAGTTTGAGCCAGATATACAGTTTGAATATTGGACAAAAACATTTCTCAAGTTGGTATCTTCAGCTCATCCTCTCCAACTGAGAAAATTGAAATTCACACTCAAGAGGTATCCACTTATCATTTTCAACACAGAGCAAACTTACGTTATTTTTGAAAATATTGCCTTCTCCCGGATCTCTCCACTGAGGTATTGAACGAAAAAGTAAATGGTCTATTGCCATTTGAGCAAAATTTTATAATATACATTCGATTCAATTACAGGAGCTGCCAAGTTTTTTCAGGAGACCAAAATCGTAAAACACAAGAAGTGCCATGATAGGTGTAAAAATATTTGGAGATAATTTCATTTACTCGCATGGTATTGTGGTTGTAATATTTTCGTGGAACTTGAATGCTTTCTCCTAATGTAAGCTCTTAGATTAATATACCAAAGGTCATCTCTGAGAAGACGTTCGAATATTTGGAAGAAACATCGTTACAAATTCTCATTATTGCTTTCGTTACTTTTTTTTATCTCAATATATTTATTAGTTATGCAACTACCGTGGAGAAGATAAACAAAATCAAATATAAGTCAGACACAACAAGAAATTATAGACACAAAGAAAGAATATAAATTCATCCATTCAGGAATTGAAGTAGAAAATTCATCGAAAAAAGTCATTTTTAAAAATTGCTCACACTGAATTTTTTCATTGTGAAACTAAGTTACTACACGAAATCGACCCATACGAGTGGAACTAACGCGTTCTGAACTGCACATGCTGCACTTCCTCACTGTTCAGACTACACCTGGATATCTGCATCAAATCAAACATTCAACATTGATCTCGAATGAACAATAAAACGAAAAAGATTTGGCCAACTTCCTCTCTAATATGTATTAAGGTAGGCCTTTAAGCAGAAAAAATCCAAAAGGAAGAAGCGACTTTAAGGTTTCTTCGGTGTCGTCTTACGAAATCACTTTTCTCCCTGTCTCGAAATTCCCATGTAATCCAACCCTTTCCGTGAGTTAATATACCGGTTGTTCCATTTAATAAAATTCAAATTGAGATTGTGTGACTTCTATTGAGATCTAGCATACAAGCCCCCTCACATAATGATTAGTTTATTTACAAATTAGAACACATCGCATTGAAAAAACATATCACGATGTTATTCCAAAATATACACAGAGATTTAGGGTATTTATTTTGAAACATTCGCAAATAAACAGAGTCCTTCTAACAACGGAACTGAGCGTGGTAAGTGAGCGAATTATTTCACAAGATTTTTCAGTAAAATTGAATGAATTCAGCAGGAGAGCCATGGTGGGATTGAGTGATTTTTTATATTCAGATCCATGAAAGAGGAAAGCTCGTGGAATATTCAGAGAACATAGCGCGATCCAAGGGGTTGCATATAAATTCATAATCATCTTGAAACTTCGATGGTTTGAAGCAACCTTTCTCATCATTGAAAATTAAATGACTCACCTGTAGGGAAATTCAATTTTTATTAGGCGAGAAGCCACGTTCGATTGGAACAATATATTGTAGTCACGCCTGTTTCGCGCAACTAGTCACTACTTCTTGCAACAAAAACACTGATATCATATCGCTCAATCACCGTGCCCCGAACGAATTATCACGTTTTTCTGGTGAAGCATCAAAAATCTGTTCGGAAAGGAGGGTCACCAAAAAAAATTTGGCTTTTGGAGGGTTGGCTAATCGAACGTGGCTTCTTGTATAATGAACATTGAATTTCCTTGCAGATAAATCATTCAATTGAATGATTTATCTGCAAGGACAGTTTTCCATTAGGGGCCGTTCATAAAATACGTCACACTAAAATTAGCTTTTTTTGACCCCCTCCCCCCCCATTGTCACGCTGTGTCACACTTTTTGTGACCCCCCCTAGAAATATTTCGTCACAAAAACTAAGACCTCCCCTGCTGAGTAAGATAAATTCTAAATGATAGTACACAAATTCTGAAAATTAAAAATATTTATTCAGTTTTTATTATAACATTCAACTTAATTAATAAATATCATTCATAACGAACATATAAATAATAAATAATTTTTCTATTATTCAGAAGTCCAAGGATTTTCTAAATGGGCCGAAATATCTACAATCGGTATTGCACCATTTTCTTCTTCATCTTCAAAACTACCGTCCACTTCATAGTCATCTAACCATTCTGGAGTCACTATAAATTTGATTAAAAAATCTGACGAGTTTAGGAATTCGTTAGAGGATGTCGCACATGTAGATTTCAACCAAAATCTACGGAAGATTTCTTTCATACCAAAATTTTTCAATTTTCGTCAGAAATCTACTAAAAAAGTATATTTCTACCTAAAGTAGTCAAGCTGGCTAGCGCTCATGTCAAAAAATAATGAAGGGCGAACGTCACGTTGCCGTATACCCCCCGTCCCCTCTTGTCACATCTTGTCACACTCAGCCAGACCCCTCCCCCCCCTTGTATGCTAACGTATTTTATGAACGGCCCCTTACTGGAATATACTCTTCCATTAGCAAGTTCACCCAATCTTTCAATAGATTGAGAACCAAGTGCAATTCGTGTGTTCTCACATCTGTATCGGATTTGGGTTTGAAAATGCCGCGTCATGAACATTGTATAGCAATGTTCTCACAAATGAAAACATTTAACAGAGATCGGCACAAACCGATATCATTTGCTTTATAGAAAAAATGCACAACAGTCCAGAAAAATATATGATCGTCTTGATCTAATGTATCTGGGTACTTTCCTTGGAATTGTTTTCACATGATTCAGTTTCCATCCCGCTTATATCTGAATCGAATATTGGTTGGAAAATATCATGAACATTGTTATAACAATGTCCTTTTGAATGAGCACAGTTTAGAAAGAGCGACACAAACCGTTGTATAGAAAAACTACACAACCGCCCAGAAAAAGATATGCTCACCTTGATCTGATGCATCTGATGACTTTTCCTGGAATTTTATCAAATGAGTAAATTTTCACCTTTTTCAATTTGGGTTGGAATATGTCATGAACGTTGTACAGCCTTGTTTTCTTCAAACAGCAAAGTTTCCATAGAACATCATAAGCTGCTTTCATTTGCTATATAGAAAAACTGCACAATCAGTCCTCTATCTTTCGATGCTCCATAACATATCACAAAATATGCTACGATGTATCCAATATTGATCCCTCTCAATCTTTCTCAATTTTCTCTTCATTTCATCACATTTCCATCTATATTTTCGTTTGGTTATTTACTTTCCAAATGAAATATTCATTCGCGAGATGTACTCACTAGCGCACTAAAAAACGTAATGAGTCATTCAGAGCACGGTGAGTGAGTGATATGATATCAGTGTTTGTTTTTTTTGGCAAGAAGTAGTGACTAGTAGCACGAAAAAGTCATTACTACAATATATTCATCTATGAGAACGTGACTCGAACTATAATGACTAGCTTTAGGCTGAAAAAGTGGGCGCAAAACCAATGATTATAAAACATCGACCTTAACGAATAATCCAGGAATTAATGTATTTCTATGTTGAGTGGAAATATAGTGGAATGATGCAATCCCGCATCGATTGAAAGAAGGTCTCATCAAATATCCAGAAAAACTTAGTGTTTGTGCAGGGATATGCGGCGATGCTTCAGTTGGCCCCTTGTTTATATCAGACAAATCAAGTGGCAAAATTTAACTGGATTCGATGGAAAACACCGTTTCACCATTTATTGAGCACGAATTAAAAAACCAAAGTGTCGACCAAGGCAGTCTAGCTCTAGATGAAAATTTGCTGCACATCCATCACGATGAGGCACCTCATTATGAGGGTAATAATTATTCGAACAAATGGAAAGGAGAGTTTCTATCGAGAGGCCACCGAGGTCGCATGATTTAATGCTACAGATTTCTTTCCATGGAAATACCTCAAGTTAGTTGGTTGAAAACTGAACCTACATCATTTGGGAAATTTTGGAAAAAAATGACTTGAGCATGTCACGCTATAACCTGAACGAAGAAAGCCATATTTTGTGCTGAATTTGAAAATAAGCAAAACCCACTTCAAATATTCATTAAATCGATATTTTCAACAAACTTATATTCCAATGAAAACTTCATTGAACTCTGGTGATTCAAGGTGATGTTTAAAAATTATTGAATCATTCTACATTTTTACAGTTGGGGCAAGTGGGGTTGAGAGGGATGAAATTAATTTTTCTTTTCCCTTCCCAATCTAGAAGCGGTTGTCAAAATCCTGGGATATCATTTTTCATTTGTGAAATTGACCTCATTGTTAATTTACAAATCATCAGGCTGCATTCGAATACTTTTGAATGAGACACTTCCCGAAACAAGACTTATTGAAATTGTGAGTGGAAAGGGGATACTTTCATTATTCCACATATTTCCTCAATAAGGTTTACGAAAGTTCATGCGATAACAAAAAACGAATGAATGTTGTTATTTCTACACAATCACCATTCAATTTATCTCTCAGAACGAATGCAGTAACACTTTGTTTACATTCGTGATCTAGTGGTTCAGTTTTTATAGAAATTGATTCAGAAAGTAGAATTCATGGAATCATTTTTGATGGTATCAATACAGGAAATGGATGAACGGATGGATTAACATTTTGTAGATTGTAGAATGATGATCAATTCTTTGACCTCAATTCACTTAGAAGAAGTGGATTTTGGAAATATTTCACTTTTATTTCAGTGAATTTTAACTTCTGAATTGTTGTATTTCCTGAATTCAAGTCACGAAAATGAATTGAAGCCACAATTCAGATTTGCATTCCATTTCCTAAAGCGCAGTTGCCTCCCGTTTCCTTTGTGCACCCTAAATGCGCCAATGACATTATATCACGTTGTTAAGTCCAGATATTAGTTTGACTTCCTACGTCGAATTCTTCCTTCGGCGAAAGTCATCCCTTCCATTCACACCATCGAAACACGAACATTATCGATGATGAATCGAATATCACGTAGTGACAAATTCGCCGTACAAAGCATTCGTCGTATGAAAAATTCGACGAAAAATCTTATGAAGACGGTGATATTAGTCATAGATGGTATCTGACGAGAAAAAACGTTTATGGTTCTACCTTTTTTTGATGCAAAAAAAGGCGGGATATGCCCTTTTTCAGGCCGTTTCCATACGGGGAATTTCCCACTATGGCGTATGCGTATATGATAGGATACATTCGTGTTTTGATGACGTTCGTGAAGGATATTCGCCGTAATAAGAATCAGACAAAGGGAGAATTAAAGTGCGGATTTATGCAGCACAAATTTACACTAAATTTCAACTTCGAATAAACTTCAACTAAGGAAAAACTAAACTCAGGTTTGTGGGGCTTCTATGCAGACAAATTGAAACAAACTACATTAACCTAAACCTATCTTTTTGTTTCTTATATTTTCGTTTCTCATTAGCTCTATCAACATCCCATTTTCGATTGGCCTCATTTATTATTCCACGTCCACCAAACCAAGTTGTGTTTCAGATTATTTTGATTTGGTTTGGAGTACAATATTGAAATATGTCATTATTTTCCATATCATTCCGCCGTTCAGCCCGCGAAATTCAAAATATGCTCCAACAATTGCGCACTTGCGCAGTAGTGTCAATAATTAACATTTACACTAGAAAGATAAAAGTTGGCCAACTACTAACTTTGATTTAGTTTTGATTCACCTGCATAAAATGAACCATTTCAAATGAGAGGTTCATCTTCTTGGTTAAAGTTGAAGTGTAAATGTAATTCTAGTTTAGTGTGAATTTCTGCTGCATAAATCCGCCCTAACGTAGGAAGAATTCGCTGTAGGAATTCCACGTAGCAACAGATGTCCACAAGTTCCAGTCTGCGTATATTCGAGATGTTTTCGAAATCCCAATGGCGTGGAAAAATTGTAGAAGTCGTCTCATGAAAATGCCAAAGGAAGGATGACTGATGATATTTCAGGAGAGCAATGGCGATAGAATTCGAAATTAGAATAGAAAAAGGATGAATCGACAACTTTTCTCAATCACAAAGAAATTTGTAAGTCCGTGGATGGAAGTATCACCGACAAGACGAATCGACAAAAAAATTTGGTGTAATTTTTTCTGAAAATGCCACTAGAACATCATGGATTCTCCATAGATATTGCCATGTCTCACTCATTTAAAGATGAATCATGAAAAATAAAATCGAAATCGAGGGAATATCTGAAGACGATACATTTTTGATCTAGCTCTTTTGTTTCCAAAAAAAGTTGCAAATTCTACGGAAGTGCAGGAGGGCAATACCTCTTTTAAATATTATTCATCCATAAGCTGGTAAGTTTTGTTGAAATGAAGAACTCTTCCCCAATTATTCAAAGAAAATGTCTGTATTTAATTTTATCCCGAAATTCTGACTTTAAAGTCGGTATTCCGACTTTTATTTCGGAATTACTACTTCAAAGTTGAAATTCGGACTTCAATCTAAGAATTCTGACATTTATCTAAACACTCCGACTCTAATCTCGGAATTCTTACTTCAATCTCGGAATTCCTATTTCAAAAAAGTCAGAGTTCCCACTGTGAAGTCAGAATTCCGCCTTTTTGGAAATAGGAATTCCAAGATCAAAGTTGGAATTCCGACTTTTATCTCGGAATTCCGATTTGAAAGTCAAAATTTCGACTTCGAACTCAGAGTTTCGAAATTAAAGTCGGAACTCTGACTTCATAGTCTGAATTCCAGGATAAAACGTCGAAATTATGGAAAAATAAAATTTAAAAAAGGTCGTTTGGCGCTTCCGTCAAATATACTACAGACCTTTTTCTCTTCTTTTTTTTGTAAAAAGGTGGAAAGTTATGAATATCCAAAATGAAAAACATTATATGAAATACCATTCTTCACTTGAAGTACGTACTTGAAACTAACCAGATGATATTTTGGTAAAACTAATTATCGCTATTATTATTGTGGTATTTCTGAGACTACAAAACCATAATAGAAACTTAACAGCCCAGAACAAAAAAAGCTTGAAAACGCGATGCAATAGATGGGGTATTATTTGTTAAGAATAAATGAACGGAGTTTGAGGATGTTCCAAATAAGGACGCAAAAATTCCTAGCTCAGTCGGGGTAATATTTTCGAAGAACTCAATAAGCTCTTGAAGGCCGGAGAGGCTGCGAACATCTGTAAGTTTCATCGAGAAAAAAAATTGGGCATTAAAAGAGATATGATCAAGAGTTTTGAATTCATTTCGATTACAAATAGTACACATTTCTGTCGGGTTCATTCGATAGCTACTACCTTCATACGTGAACTTTGTTGAATACTCGCTTGCAACTCTCAGTTGAGCTAGAGTCCCTACCACTTCAATAGGAACACTCGTTGATACAGTTTAGCAGCAGACTTTCGACTAGAGAGCGAAATAGCTTCATCTTGATTCACTGCTGGTTCGCTATGGTTTTGCGTCTGGGTAAATACCACCAAATCTAGTAGTACTGTTTTCTGGGTGTCCTTGAAGTTGAAATAACAAATAGGCTACCGAAAAAAAACACCAAGTCACCCTAGAGCACCAAGGCACACAAGAACCTTATTACCCGTCTCTTCCGACAAAGAAAACTGTAAAATAAAAAAAATAACTATACCCGTAATCGGAATTGAATTCTGTTACTCTTTCATTTGTTGTGATATATTTCCAATTTTGTTTTCGAAATTTGAAATGGTATGTAATAGCAAATTGTAAAAAGAGATTTTATCAGTATTCTGATATTCAAGACTTTTCAAGAGGTATAAATGAACATGATGACAATCAAAAACTAATTTTTGGGAACTCATTTCAATATTCGAATCAGAAACTTTGTTTTATTTCAGTTTTCAGTTCAAATCTCTCCCTAAACGGCAAACATGGCATTATGAAATAATTTTCTTTTGATATTCCGTCTTTAGGCTACATTTCATGAAGTCCTCTGAAACTAGCATGTTCGCTTTGATTTCTTCGATTCGAATTCGCATATCATTTTCAAATAACTAGAGGAAAAATAAATGAATTGCAGTCTGACCTGGTGATTCTTGTTTATAGGAATTCAGTGAACTATCTGTACTTTGGGATGGCCGAACACCTTGCTTTTTGAAGACCGGCTCCCTCAAATGTGAAAAAGGTGAAGGTTCCAGAAATGGCCTCTGTCCTAAACCTATCGCCCTATATGAAGGATGTTGCCCACCTACAACAAATAAAATAATTGAAAGTAGATTTCTGAAATAAAATCAATCTATTGGTTTGGGGCCCTTTCATTTTGTATGAATAATTTATGGACAATTATTTGGAGACAAGAAAAAGATTCTAAAAATCAATTGAGAAGCTCAAAACTCAATATAAGGCACCGCAGCAAATACCAAACATCTGGCTGGCTCAAATCCAGTTTACAAAATGAATTGAATAGGAAGTTGATGAAACATTCCCATCTGGAAAACATTTGCCTGATATGGATATTTACTGAATACTCTTTTAATAAATTACTTATATCAAATACATTTCGTGAGGCTTTCGAATTCAGGTTACTGTTTGGGTTATATGGGAGCCGATGACATATATTTTAGAAAACAAGGAGTTGTGAGCAATGTTGGCATATTCGAATGTAATCAGCTAATACTTGATGAGAACTCTCTCAAAAAATACTAATCATGTATTGGTATTCACGTTCATTGGGAAGACTTGATAAGAAAGCTATTATCTTGAACAGCAGTTGCTAAAAAATACGTATCGAAAGTAGAAATGTTGATATAGCCCTGCGTGTAGAGAATTGTTGATGAAATTCTATCGATAACTACAAGACGATCAGTCGAATGAAGAACCCGATTGAGAGCACACATCTCGAAAACAACCTTGTAAAGGTAGTTCCACGAGAAGTAGTTGGTGTACTTAGACGACGTCATTATGAATAATTGAAAACCAGAAGTCTAAGGTGTGAATTGTCAGAGCTAGTTAACCTTTAGCCCTGGTTATAGATACCAGCTTCAAGTTCAGTTCAAGTGAACTCGGTTCAGTTACTAATCATTATCCAATCAGATCGTTTGTTGCTTTCCAGCTGATCTCGTTTCAGCTGAGCCACAGTTGACTGGAGTTTGTACAGCTGGCCTTTGATTTAGTAGCGAAATCTTAATTGTTATTAGTTCATCATTCTTGAGCATTGATAATTGAAAAAAAAAGTGAGCGCAATATCAGCTGATTGTTCGTCAAAAAGAAATGTAGATTTGAAATTAAGGTCGAATCTTCCCGGAAATATCCAACCTCAAATTAGCATCTGAAACAAAAATATACAAATCTACTTATTACAAATGGAATCTTGAAATATTTTATCCCTGATGTGTTTTGGTTCAAACTTGATCAACTCAAATTGAATTTTAGGAAGGATGAATAGCTGATCGCGAAGATCATAGTGCCCTTACCTTTACTTGAATTTTAGGAAGTATAAAAACTAATGAAGAACCTATTGAAGGAAACCACTCAAGAATAGTTTGAGTAATTTCTTTGTGTGGAATAATAAACTTCCCCTGATATATTTAATTATACCGCTCAAAACCTTCAAGGCATTTTTTTCCAAAGGCATCGTTCTGAACAAGGTTCAAAGAGATTCTTTTTATCCACTGAAATTTTGTTATGGGCTTGCAATCTATCAGACGTTATCTGTAATTGATTGAAAAAAATCATGGAAATATCTCGTGTCATGAATTTGATTGACAATATTCCTTGTTGGATGTTACTGTTGTCATTTTCGATCCAACATTCGTCAAAGTATGAATGAATGATAAAATAAGTTGTTTGACAGGTTTCAATAGTAAATTTATTTTGACAATGTTCTCATGAAAATTTAGTATTTCCACACATTTTCTATCATCGATTCTCAACGTCCTGTATATTTCAAAAACGATCATTTCTCAAAAAAAGTTTCACCGACGAAATATTGAATATCCCATTGTTTTAAACACTCTGTATATATCAAAGCACACTAGTAAATAGTAATTGGCCGGAGTCACGACTTCAATGAGTATCTCTCGATACTTAAATTACAATGGAAAAAACAACACGTTTTATTTGAAATCTATTCAACAAAATACCAGTCATTCCAATTATTATCCTTTTCACGCATACGAAACAAATGAAGTAGAAATTGATGTTGACATAAACTGAACGCTTAATTGTTTTCACCTATCTAAATATAAAAATAATCGCTCGATTTCGCTAAAAGTCTAATGCATTTCTAAAATTAGCTGTTGCTTGATGTGAGGAAAATGGAATATGAATCAAAACTGGTTGAAATGGAGGGTTTTTTCCACCAACCAGATATCCTCTCCATACGAACGGCAACCTTCAAAACTAGAAACATGTGATTTCTAGCATAAGAAACTCCAAAACTCATAGACAGATCACCAGTAACTGAAGAGACTTCCTCAATGTATTCATGTGAAAAAATTTCGGACTATTGGATTTCCTTCGTCTGAAATAGACTTTCAACGAGAACATATTAACCTCCTCAAACATTCGAATAGTATTAACGAAATTAAAGGAAATTCGTTTAGGCACGGAAAACTGAAGCCCGTTTGTCTGAAATGAATGAGTAACTAAAATGAATGAACGATGAGATTGGAACCTTTGGTGTAAAAGATGAAACTTTTCCTAGAGATCAATTACCCTAACACCAAACTGATATTTTTGCACTCGACGCGTGTTTCTTCAGGAGAAGAAAATTGATACTAAATCTAAATTTATTTATAATTTAGTATATAAACTTGTTGTTTATACAACTAACCCTAGCTTTAGATTTAGTATCAATTTTTTTCTTGTTTATATACTAAATTATAAATAAATTCAGATTTATTATCAATTTTGTTCACCTGGAGATGCTAACCTTGTTAGCTAAACGTGCGTCGAGTGCAAAAATATCAGTTTGGTGTTAGGGTAATTGATCTCTAGGAAAAGTTTCAACTGAAAAGAAGATAAGAACGAGAAACCATTCAGGTCCGTGTATGGGCCAGTTGATCTAAAACAGACGAGCCCCACTGAAAGCAACATGTGAATGGAGAACTATTCACCTAATATTGCAGCCCGTTCTTCTGAATCAGACAAGTACCGGTAACTACTGTATACCTTTTTTCAAGACACTGAAACGCCAGGTAAAGTCAGGTAACAACTAGATATGCTATAAATTCCATTCATTTGAAACAAGTTTCGTTTGTTTGATTCACAAATTGAGCAAGAACAAAAGGCCTTCATTTTTACTTTCATTATTATTCGAGGTCTACAAATCGCTACATATGCCTCGCATGGATTCGTGGTTTCAACCTATGAATGAATTATGGAATAGGTAATCCAGTTTCGATAAAATCGTAAATTTTCATTATTACACAAATATAAATAACTAATTTTCATTGCGCTAATAATTTGTGGAAAGTATCGGTTATGCATCTATAGTTATGGAAAATTTGTACATTGAAACGACCAATGCATTTCACAATCAGCTTACAAAATAAATTGTCCACAATTAATAATGTTTTGTGATGTGCTAAAATTGTGATAATTGAACTCGAGTTGTTCCTATTATTTATTAATTTTTCATTTCGAAATGGATCTATTCAGGTTATGTCCCAAAAAACTCTAGTACAATATAGAATAAATATTCTTTATGCTATCCACTAATATTTTATAAGAAAAACTTTTTCTGTTAATGGACAGTTCTCGGAAAACGAAAAAATATGCATTTACTTTCCAAATTATGATGAATTCGGGAATTCATGGTTCGAAAAATAGAATGATTGAGAAAGAAAGGGAGAGAGAGAGAAGGTGCTGCGCCTAAATCCATCATTGAGAAACGAAATATTCTACAAGGCTATATATCTAGATGACTTTGACATTATGTATATTCGATGTGTAGGAAAATATCTGTTCCTACATTTTCGCTAACGGTTTGTGCTCACTTGCGGGGAATATACAGTGCTTTTCTTTAATGTGGGGGGCTCCCTTTTATTTTTCAACGGGCCAACTCAAAAACTTGAAACTAAAAAAATGAAATTGAAATACTATATAATTCACACCTGGAAAAAAATTAAATGGAAAGGGGGGTCTTGTGATACATCACTTTGAAGCTCCTGACGAATACTTTACAATCCTAGAATATGGAGGCAATATTTTCACCTCCTACAAAATGACGGAACATTTGATAGTTACCTGAAAACAAACACATTAATATCGATATTTCTAGAAATATTCCTTTTTGTCTGTCATATGGCAATCCCAACAATCCGATTAGGTTTGAGAGGTTATTTTTTATTCATGAAAAAGACAAAAATGTCAGTACAATGAACATCATTGTTCACTTCAAATATTCTCATTTAGTTTCCGATTTTATAAGTAGATAGGTACCACGTGAACTGGCTCCAAAATGAATAGTTGAACAAAATCCAACAGAGGAATGGTATTTGAATATGCTGGCAACTACTGTTGATCCTCTTATTACCGGAATCGTCGAACTGAATAGTAATGAAGTCGAAAAGGATGTTATCATTCCAACAAGATGGTGCATCACCACATAACTCCAGACAAGTGTTTGGATAATACTTTCCATGGCCGTTAGATTGGCCATCAAGCTCTCGCGTAATGGCCAGCCCGCTTGCCAGATTTGACACTTTTAGACTTTTTTTATAGGGCTATTTGAAGCAGAAGGTGTACGAAACTGAACCTGCCTCAATATTGAATGTACGGCAGAAAATAAGAAATATTCGTAGGAATATCGACGTTGCTGTGTTCGGAAATGTTCGACGTGAAATATCGGATAGGCTGTTCTTATCTCGAAACGTTTAAGGCAATCATTTAGAGCATCTTTTGAACTGAACTCAGCTCATTTCTTCAAATTATGAAGTCAAACGTCGATGTGTGCAGACAATGATTGAATGTTCCGCCATTTTGTAGTAGGTAAAGATATTGACTTCATATTCTTGGACTGGGAATTATTCGTCAGGAGCTTCAGAATGATGTATCATAAGACCCCTCTTTCTCACCAAGCAATCAACAAC